>NW_024102840.1:2033598-2166613 GCF_013122585.1 Styela clava | reverse complement strand
AAGATTCCAGGTTCGAGTCCTGGGCGCTCGTTCAAAATTGTTGGTGTATTAGTTTTAGACAGATCGACTTAAATTCTTGCACTTTTTTTCAAACGACATTGGCATGTTTCTTCTTTATTAAATGAGGCATCCGTTGAAGAATCAAACTATTGCCCGGCTCTCTGTCGTATATTGTCGTGTTTTATAAGTCTCAAAGTCTTGTGTTTTATTGTCAAACAAAACTACGATCTTCTATATTTTCTATTTACACTCGAATTGTTTCTTCATAATAGCATTTTCGTTTGGTAGACGAGCGCGTGGCGCAGTGATAAGCGGCTGACTTCGGATAGAAGATTCCACGCACGAGTCCTGGCGCGCTTATTTAAAATTGTCTGGTATATTCATTTTAGTCAGAACGACTTTAATTCTTGTAGAACATTTTTTTAACCACATTTGACAAGTTTCCTCATTGAATGATGGCGATCGTTGAAATAATAAACCGTGATCAAATGATCGTTGTAAGAATTCAACTCGTCGCCCGGCTAGCTCAGTCGTAGAACGTTGGACTCTTAATCCAACGGTCTGGTTCGATCCCACGTTGGGCGTCCGAAATGTTTTGAAATGCAACTGTCTATAGATATGTGGTTTGGTTAGTTAAAAGTCTAATTAACTCATTTCCATATTTGTGTACTCGTTCTAAAGATCCTTTTATTTGTACACTCAAACTGTTTCTTCAGAATAACTTTTATCACTTGGTAGACGGGCGGTGGCGCAATGGATAAACGCGTCTGACTTCGGATCAGAAATTCCAGGTTCGAGTCCTGGCGCTCGTTCAAAATTGTCTGCTGTATTAGTTTTAGACAGATCGACTTAAATTCTTGCACTTTTTTCAAACGACATTGGCATGTTTCTTCTTTATTAAATGAAGGCATCCGTTGAAAATGATCAAACCGTGCCCGCTAGCTTCGGTATATTGTTGACACTTAATCCAACCCTCAAAGTCATTCTATCTTTTGTCTTGTCAAACAAATCTAAACTTTATCTCTGTAATGTATTTTTTAAGAAATTATTGCTTTTCGTTTTTCTAACCTCAAAACATGCTGGAATTTGGTCAGTTAAAATTCTGATAAACACATTTCCGTATTTTGTGTACCGGTTTCAAGTACTTTTTTTGTACACTCAAACTGTTTCTCAGAAACTTTTATCCACTTGTAGACGGGCGCGTGACGCAATGGATAACGCGTCTGACTTCGGATCAGAAGATTCCAGGTTCGAGTCCTGGCGCGCTTATTCAAAATTGTATGTGTATTAGTTTTAGACAGATCGACTTAAATTCTTGCACTTTTTCAAACGACATTGCATGTTTTTCTTTATTAATGAAGGCGATCCGTTGAAAAGAATCAAACCTATTGCCCGGGCTAAGCTCTGTCGTATATTTGGACACTAATCCAACCCTCAAAGTCATTCTATCTTTTGTCTTATCAAACAAATCTAAAACTTCTATCTCTTGCTAATGGTATTTTTTTAATAATATATTGCTTTATCGTTTTTTTCTAACCTCGAAAAACAATGCTGGGAATTTGGTCAGTTAAAAGTCTAATTAATTCATTTCCTTATTCGTTATACTCGCGTTCTGAAAAACCTTTTATTTGTACACTCAAACTGTTTCTTCAGGATATAACTTTTTTTCCATTAGTAGACGGGCGCGTGGCGCAAGGATAACGCGTCTGACTACGGATCAGAAGGTTCCAGGTTCGAATCCTGGCGTGCTTTCGCATATATTTACAAATTGTTTTATAAGTGCTCAAAGTCTTGTGTTTTATTGTCACAATAACTACGATCTTCTATCTTTTCTATCTTACACTCGAATTGTTTCTTCATAATAGCTTTTTCGTTTGGTAGACGGCGCGTGGCGCAGTGGATAACGCGGCTGACTTCGGATAAGAAGATTCCACGCACGAGTCCTGGCGCGCTTATTTAAAATTGTCTGGTATATTCATTTTAGTCAGAACGACTTTAATTCTTGTAGAACCTTTTTTCAACCCACTTTGACAAGTTCTCCCTCATTGAATGATGGCGATCCGTTGAAATGAATCAAACCGTGATCAAATGATCCGTTGTAAGAATCAGACTCGTCCCCGGCTAGCTCAGTCGGTAGAGCGTTGGACTCTTAATCCAACGGTCGTGGGTTTCGATCCCCACGTTGGGCGTTCGAAAGTTTTTTGAAATGCAAACTGTCTATAGATATGTGAGTTTGGTAAGTTAAAGTCTAATTAACTCATTTCCATATTTCCGTGTACTCGGTTCTAAAGATCCTTTTTATTTGTACACTCAAACTGTTTCTTCAGAATAACTTTTATCCATTGGTAGACGGGCGCGTGGCGCAATGGATAACGCGTCTGACTTCGGATCAGAAGATTCCAGGTTCGAGTCCTGGCGCGCTCGTTTCAAAATTGTCTGCTGTATTAGTTTTAGACAGATCGACTTAAATTCTTGCACCTTTTTTCAAACGACATTGGCATGTTTCTTCTTTATTAAATGAAGGCGATCGTTTGAAAAGAATCAAACCTATTGGCCCCGGGCTAGCTCTGTCGGTATATTTTGGACACTAATCCAACCCTCAAAGTCATTCTATCTTTTTGTCTTTATCAAACAATCTAAAACTTCTATCTCTTGTAATGTATTTTTTAAAATATATTGCTTTATCGTTTTCTAACCTCGAAACAATGCTGGGAATTTGGTCAGTTAAAAGTCTAATTAATTCATTTCCATATTTCGTGTACTCGGTTCTGAAGATCCTTTTATTTGTACACTCAAACTGTTTCTTCAGAATAACTTTTTTCCATTAGTAGACGGGCGCGTGCGCAATGGATAACGCGTCTGACTACGGATCAAGAAGATTCCAGTTCGAATCCTGGCGTGCTCGCGTATATTTTACAAATTGTTTTATAAGTGCTCAAAGTCTTGTGTTTTATTTGTCAACAAAACTACGATCTTCTATCTTTTCTATCTTACACTCGAATTGTTTCTTCATAATAGCTTTTCGTTTGGTAGACGGGCGCGTGGCGCAGTGGATAACGCGGCTGACTTCGGATAAGAAGATTCCACGCACGAGTCCTGGCGCGCTTATTTAAAATTGTCTGGTATATTCATTTTAGTCAGAACGACTTTAATTCTTGTAGAACCTTTTTTCAACCCACTTTGACAAGTTTCTCCCTCATTGAATGATGGCGATCCGTTGAAATGAATCAAACCGTGATCAAATGATCCGTTGTAAGAAATCAGACTCGACCCCCGGCTAGCTCAGTCGGTAGAGCGTTGGACTCTTAATCCAACGGTCGTGGGTTCGAGCCCCACGTTGGGCGTTCGACAGAATTTTTTGAAATGCAAACTGTCTATAGATATGTGAGTTTGGTAAGTTAAAAGCCTAATTAAGTCATTTCCATAGTCGTGTACTCCGTTCTAAAGATCCTTTTATTTGTACACTCAAACTGTTTCTTCAGAATAACTTTTATCCATTTGGTAGACGGGCGCGTGGCGCAATGGATAACGCGTCTGACTTCGGATCAGAAGATTCCAGGTTCGAGTCCTGGCGCGCTCGTTCAAAATTGTCTGGTGTATTAATTTTAGACAGATCGACTTAAATTCTTGCATCTTTTTTCAAACGACATTGGCATGTTTCTTCTTTATTAAATGAAGGCGATCCGTTGAAAAGAATCAAACCCGTTGCCCGGCTAGCTCTGTCGGTATATTGTTAGACACTTAATCCAACCCTCGAAGTCATTCTATCCTTTGTCTTTGTCAAACAAATCTAAAACTTCTATCTCTTGTAATGTATTTTTGTAGAAATTATTGCTTCATCGTTTTTCTAACCTCGTAAACAATGCTGGGAATTTGGTCAGTTAAAAGACTGATTAATACATTTCCGTATTTTGTGTACTCGGTTCTCAAGATCATTTTATTTGTACACTCAAACTGTTTCTTCAGAATAACTTTTATCACTTGGTAGACGGGCGCGTGGCGCAATGGATAACGCGTCTGACTTCGGATCAGAAGATTCCAGGTTCGAGTCCTGGCGCGCTCGTTCAAAATTGTCTGGTGTATTAGTTTTAGACAGATCGACTTAAATTCTTGCACCTTTTTTCAAACGACATTGGCATGTTTCTTCTTTATTAAATGAAGGCGATCCGTTGAAAAGAATCAAACCTATTGCCCGGCTAGCTCTGTCGGTATATTGTTGGACACTTAATCCAACCCTCAAAGTCATTCTATCTTTTGTCTTTATCAAACAAATCTAAAACTTCTATCTCTTGTAATGTATTTTTTAAGAATATATTGCTTTATCGTTTTTCTAACCTCGAAACAATGCTGGGAATTTGGTCAGTTAAAAGTCTAATTAATTCATTTCCATATTTTGTATACTCGGTTCTAAAGATCCTTTTATTTGTACACTCAAACTGTTTCTTCAGAATAACTTTTTTCCATTTAGTAGACGGGCGCGTGGCGCAATGGATAACGCGTCTGACTACGGATCAGAAGATTCCAGGTTCGAATCCTGGCGTGCTCGCATATATTTTACAAATTGTTTTATAAGTGCTCAAAGTCTTGTGTTTTATTTGTCAACAAAACTACGATCTTCTATCTTTTCTATCTTACACTCGAATTGTTTCTTCATAATACCTTTTTCGTTTGGTAGACGGGCGCGTGGCGCAGTGGATAACGCGGCTGACTTCGGATAAGAAGATTCCACGCTCTCGAGTCCTGGCGTGCTTATCTAAAATTGTCTGGTATATTCATTTTAGTCAGAACGACTTTAATTCTTGTAGCACCTTTTTTCAACCCACTTTGACAAGTTTCTCCCTCATTGAATGAAGGCGATCCGTTGAAATGAATCAAACCGTGATCAAATGATCCGTTGTAAGAAATCAGACTCGTCGCCCGGCTAGCTCAGTCGGTAGAGCGTTGGACTCTTAATCCAACGGTCGTGGGTTCGATCCCCACGTTGGGCGTTCGAAAGTTTTTTGAAATGCAAACTGTCTATAGATATGTGAGTTTGGTAAGTTAAAAGTCTAATTAACTCATTTCCATATTTCGTGTACTCGGTTCTAAAGATCCTTTTATTTGTACACTCAAACTGTTTCTTCAGAATAACTTTTTTCCATTTGGTAGACGGGCGCGTGGCGCAATGGATAACGCGTCTGACTTCGGATCAGAAGATTCCAGGTTCGAGTCCTGGCGCGCTTGTTCAAAATTGTCTGGTGTATTAATTTTAGACAGATCGACTTAAATTCTTGCAACTTTTTTCAAACGACATTGGCATGTTTCTTCTTTATTAAATGAAGGCGATCCGTTGTAAAGAATCAAACCCGTTGCCCGGCTAGCTCTGTCGGTATATTGTTAGACACTTAATCCAACCCTCGAAGTCATTCTATCCTTTGTCTTTGTCAAACAAATCTAAAACTTCTATCTCTTGTAATGTATTTTTTGTGAAAATATTGCTTCATCGTTTTTTAACCTCGTAACAATGCTGGGAATTTGGTCAGTTAAAAGACTGATAAATACATTTCCGTATTTCTTGTACTAGGTTCTCAAGATCATTTTATTTGTACACTCAAACTGTTTCTTGGGAATAGCTTTTTTCAATTTGGTAGACGGGCGCGTGGCGCAATGGATAACGCGTCTGACTTCGGATCAGAAGATTCCAGGTTGGAGTCCTGGCGCGCTCGTTCAAAAATTGTCTAGTGTATTAGTTTTAGACAGATCGACTTAAATTCTTGCACCTTTTTTCAAACGACATTGGCATGTTTCTTCTTTATTAAATGAAGGCGATCCGTTGAAAAGAATCAAACCTATTGCCCGGCTAGCTCTGTCGGTATATTGTTGGACACTTAATCCAACCCTCAAAGTCATTCTATCTTTTGTCTTTATCAAACAAATCTAAAACTTCTATCTCTTGTAATGTATTTTTTAAGAAATTATTGCTTTATCGTTTTTCTAACCTCGAAAAATGCTGGAATTTGGTCAGTTAAAAGTCTATTAATTCCATTTCCATATTTCGTGTACTCGGTTCTGAAGATCCTTTTATTTGTACACTCAAACTGTTTCTTCAGAATCACTTTTTTCCATTTAGTAGACGGCGCGTGGCGCAATGGATAACGCGTCTGACTACGGATCAGAAGATTCACAGATTCGAATCCTGGCGTGCTCGCGTATATTTTACAATTGTTTTATAAAGTGCTTCAAAGTCTTGTGTTTTATTTGTCAACAAAACTACGATCTTCTATCTTTTCTATCTTACACTCGAATTGTTTCTTCATAATAGCATTTTCGTTTGGTAGACGAGCGCGTGGCGCAGTGGATAACGCGGCTGACTTCGGATAAGAAGATTCCACGCACGAGTCCTGGCGCGCTTATTTAAAATTGTCTGGTATATTCATTTTAGTCAGAACGACTTTAATTCTTGTAGAACCTTTTTTAACCCACTTTGACAAGTTTCTCCCTCATTGAATGATGGCGATCCGTTGAAATGAATCAAACCGTGATCAAATGATCCGTTGTAAGAATTCAGACTCGTCGCCCGGCTAGCTCAGTCGGTAGAGCGTTGGACTCTTAATCCAACGGTCGTGGGTTCGAGCCCCACGTTGGGCGTTCGACAGATTTTTTGAAATGCAAACTGTCTATAGATATGTGAGTTTGGTAAGTTAAAAGTCTAATTAAGTCATTTCCATAGTCCGTGTACTCCGTTCTAAAGATCCTTTTATTTGTACACTCAAACTGTTTCTTCAGAATAACTTTTTCCATTTGGTAGACGGGCGCGTGGCGCAATGGATAACGCGTCTGACTTCGGATCAGAAGATTCCAGGTTCGAGTCCTGGCGCGCTCGTTCAAAATTGTCTGCTGTATTAGTTTTAGACAGATCGACTTAAATTCTTGCACCTTTTTTCAAACGACATTGGCATGTTTCTTCTTTATTAAATGAAGGCGATCCGTTGAAAAGAATCAAACCCGTTGCCCGGCTAGCTCTGTCGGTATATTGTTGGACACTTAATCCAACCCTCAAAGTCATTCTATCTTTTGTCTTTGTCAAACAAATCTAAAACTTCTATCTCCTGTAATGTATTTTTTAAGAAATTATTGCTTTATCGTTTTTCTAACCTCAAAACAATGCTGGGAATTTGGTCAGTTAAAATTCTGATAAACACATTTCCGTATTTTGTGTACTCGGTTCTCAAGATCCTTTTATTTGTACACTCAAACTGTTTCTTCAGAATAACTTTTATCCACTTGGTAGACGGGCGCGTGACGCAATGGATAACGCGTCTGACTTCGGATCAGAAGATTCCAGGTTCGAGTCCTGGCGCGCTCATTCAAAATTGTCTGGTGTATTAGTTTTAGACAGATCGACTTAAATTCTTGCACCTTTTTTCAAACGACATTGGCATGTTTCTTCTTTATTAAATGAAGGCGATCCGTTGAAAAGAATCAAACCTATTGCCCGGCTAGCTCTGTCGGTATATTGTTGGACACTTAATCCAACCCTCAAAGTCATTCTATCTTTTGTCTTTATCAAACAAATCTAAAACTTCTATCTCTTGTAATCAATTTTTTAAGAATATATTGCTTTATCGTTTTTCTAACCTCGAAACAATGCTGGGAATTTGGTCAGTTAAAAGTCTAATTAATTCATTTCCATATTTCGTATACTCGGTTCTAAAAACCTTTTATTTGTACACTCAAACTGTTTCTTCAGAATAACTTTTTTCCATTTAGTAGACGGGCGCGTGGCGCAATGGATAACGCGTCTGACTACGGATCAGAAGATTCCAGGTTCGAATCCTGACGTGCTCGCATATATTTTACAAATTGTTTTATAAGTGCTCAAAGTCTTGTGTTTTATTTGTCAACAAAACTACGATCTTCTATCTTTTCTATCTTACACTCGAATTGTTTCTTCATAATAGCTTTTTCGTTTGGTAGACGGGCGCGTGGCGCAGTGGATAACGCGGCTGACTTCGGATAAGAAGATTCCACGCACGAGTCCTGGCGCGCTTATTTAAAATTGTCTGGTATATTCATTTTAGTCAGAACGACTTTAATTCTTGTAGCACCTTTTTTCAACCCACTTTGACAAGTTTCTCCCTCATTGAATAAAGGCGATCCGTTGAAATGAATCAAACCGTGATCAAATGATCCGTTGTAAGAAATCAGACTCGTCGCCCGGCTGGCTCAGTCGGTAGAGCGTTGGACTCTTAATCAAACGGTCGTGGGTTCGATCCCCACGTTGGGCGTTCGAAAGTTTTTTGAAATGCAAACTGTCTATAGATATGTGAGTTTGGTAAGTTAAAAGTCTAATTAACTCATTTCCATATTTCGTGTACTCGGTTCTAAAGATCCTTTTATTTGTACACTCAAACTGTTTCTTCAGAATAACTTTTATCCACTTGGTAGACGGGCGCGTGGCGCAATGGATAACGCGTCTGACTTCGGATCAGAAGATTCCAGGTTTGAGTCCTGGCGCGCTCGTTCAAAATTGTCTGGTGTATTAATTTTAGACAGATCAACTTAAATTCTTGCATCTTTTTTCAAACGACATTGGCATGTTTCTTCTTTATTAAATGAAGGCGATCCGTTGAAAAGAATCAAACCCGTTGCCCGGCTAGCTCTGTCGGTATATTGTTAGACACTTAATCCAACCCTCAAAGTCATTCTATCCTTTGTCTTTGTCAAACAAATCTAAAACTTCTATCTCTTGTAATGTATTTTTTGTGAAAATATTGCTTCATCGTTTTCTAACCTCGTAACAATGCTGGGAATTTGGTCAGTTAAAAGACTGATTAATACATTTCCGTATTTTGTGTACTCGGTTCTCAAGATCCTTTTATTTGTACACTCAAACTGTTTCTTCAGAATAACTTTTATCCACTTGGTAGACGGGCGCGTGGCGCAATGGATAACGCGTCTGACTTCGGATCAGAAGATTCCAGGTTCGAGTCCTGGCGCGCTCGTTCAAAATTGTCTGGTGTATTAGTTTTAGACAGATCGACTTAAATTCTTGCACCTTTTTTCAAACGACATTGGCATGTTTCTTCTTTATTAAATGAAGGCGATCCGTTGAAAAGAATCAAACCTATTGCCCGGCTAGCTCTGTCGGTATATTGTTGGACACTTAATCCAACCCTCAAAGTCATTCTATCTTTTGTCTTTATCAAACACATCTAAAACTTCTATCTCTTGTAATGTATTTTTTAAAAATATATTGCTTTATCGTTTTTCTAACCTCGAAACAATGCTGGGAATTTGGTCAGTTAAAAGTCTAATTAATTCATTTCCATATTTCGTGTACTCGGTTCTGAAGATCCTTTTATTTGTACACTCAAACTGTTTCTTCAGAATCACTTTTTTCCATTTAGTAGACGGGCGCGTGGCGCAATGGATAACGCGTCTGACTACGGATCAGAAGATTCCAGGTTCGAATCCTGGCGTGCTCGCGTATATTTTACAAATTGTTTTATAAGTGCTCAAAGTCTTGTGTTTTATTTGTCAACAAAACTACGATCTTCTATATTTTCTATCTTACACTCGAATTGTTTCTTCATAATAGCATTTTCGTTTGGTAGACGAGCGCGTGGCGCAGTGGATAACGCGGCTGACTTCGGATAAGAAGATTCCACGCACGAGTCCTGGCGCGCTTATTTAAAATTGTCTGGTATATTCATTTTAGTCAGAACGACTTTAATTCTTGTAGAACCTTTTTTTAACCCACTTTGACAAGTTTCTCCCTCATTGAATGATGGCGATCCGTTGAAATGAATCAAACCGTGATCAAATGATCCGTTGTAAGAATTCAGACTCGTCGCCCGGCTAGCTCAGTCGGTAGAACGTTGGACTCTTAATCCAACGGTCATGGGTTCGATCCCCACGTTGGGCGTCCGAAAGTGTTTTGAAATGCAAACTGTCTATAGATATGTGTGTTTGGTTAGTTAAAAGTCTAATTAACTCATTTCCATATTTCGTGTACTCGGTTCTAAAGATCCTTTTATTTGTACACTCAAACTGTTTCTTCAGAATAACTTTTATCCACTTGGTAGACGGGCGCGTGGCGCAATGGATAACGCGTCTGACTTCGGATCAGAAGATTCCAGGTTCGAGTCCTGGCGCGCTCGTTCAAAATTGTCTGCTGTATTAGTTTTAGACAGATCGACTTAAATTCTTGCACCTTTTTTCAAACGACATTGGCATGTTTCTTCTTTATTAAATGAAGGCGATCCGTTGAAAAGAATCAAACCCGTTGCCCGGCTAGCTCTGTCGGTATATTGTTGGACACTTAATCCAACCCTCAAAGTCATTCTATCTTTTGTCTTTGTCAAACAAATCTAAAACTTCTATCTCCTGTAATGTATTTTTTAAGAAATTATTGCTTTATCGTTTTTCTAACCTCAAAACAATGCTGGGAATTTGGTCAGTTAAAATTCTGATAAACACATTTCCGTATTTTGTGTACTCGGTTCTCAAGATCCTTTTATTTGTACACTCAAACTGTTTCTTCAGAATAACTTTTATCCACTTGGTAGACGGGCGCGTGACGCAATGGATAACGCGTCTGACTTCGGATCAGAAGATTCCAGGTTCGAGTCCTGGCGCGCTTATTCAAAATTGTCTGGTGTATTAGTTTTAGACAGATCGACTTAAATTCTTGCACCTTTTTTCAAACGACATTGGCATGTTTCTTCTTTATTAAATGAAGGCGATCCGTTGAAAAGAATCAAACCTATTGCCCGGCTAGCTCTGTCGGTATATTGTTGGACACTTAATCCAACCCTCAAAGTCATTCTATCTTTTGTCTTTATCAAACAAATCTAAAACTTCTATCTCTTGTAATGTATTTTTTAAGAATATATTGCTTTATCGTTTTTCTAACCTCGAAACAATGCTGGGAATTTGGTCAGTTAAAAGTCTAATTAATTCATTTCCATATTTCGTATACTCGGTTCTAAAAAACCTTTTATTTGTACACTCAAACTGTTTCTTCAGAATAACTTTTTTCCATTTAGTAGACGGGCGCGTGGCGCAATGGATAACGCGTCTGACTACGGATCAGAAGATTCCAGGTTCGAATCCTGGCGTGCTCGCATATATTTTACAAATTGTTTTATAAGTGCTCAAAGTCTTGTGTTTTATTTGTCAACAAAACTACGATCTTCTATCTTTTCTATCTTACACTCGAATTGTTTCTTCATAATAGCTTTTTCGTTTGGTAGACGGGCGCGTGGCGCAGTGGATAACGCGGCTGACTTCGGATAAGAAGATTCCACGCACGAGTCCTGGCGCGCTTATTTAAAATTGTCTGGTATATTCATTTTAGTCAGAACGACTTTAATTCTTGTAGAACCTTTTTTCAACCCACTTTGACAAGTTTCTCCCTCATTGAATGATGGCGATCCGTTGAAATGAATCAAACCGTGATCAAATGATCCGTTGTAAGAAATCAGACTCGTCGCCCGGCTAGCTCAGTCGGTAGAGCGTTGGACTCTTAATCCAACGGTCGTGGGTTCGAGCCCCACGTTGGGCGTTCGACAGAATTTTTGAAATGCAAACTGTCTATAGATATGTGAGTTTGGTAAGTTAAAAGTCTAATTAAGTCATTTCCATAGTCCGTGTACTCCGTTCTAAAGATCCTTTTATTTGTACACTCAAACTGTTTCTTCAGAATAACTTTTTTCCATTTGGTAGACGGGCGCGTGGCGCAATGGATAACGCGTCTGACTTCGGATCAGAAGATTCCAGGTTCGAGTCCTGGCGCGCTCGTTCAAAATTGTCTGGTGTATTAATTTTAGACAGATCGACTTAAATTCTTGCATCTTTTTTCAAACGACATTGGCATGTTTCTTCTTTATTAAATGAAGGCGATCCGTTGAAAAGAATCAAACCCGTTGCCCGGCTAGCTCTGTCGGTATATTGTTAGACACTTAATCCAACCCTCGAAGTCATTCTATCCTTTGTCTTTGTCAAACAAATCTAAAACTTCTATCTCTTGTAATGTATTTTTGTGAAAATATTGCTTCATCGTTTTTCTAACCTCGTAACAATGCTGGGAATTTGGTCAGTTAAAAGACTGATTAATACATTTCCGTATTTCGTGTACTAGGTTCTAAAGATCATTTTATTTGTACACTCAAACTGTTTCTTGGGAATAGCTTTTTTCAATTTGGTAGACGGGCGCGTGGCGCAATGGATAACGCGTCTGACTTCGGATCAGAAGATTCCAGGTTGGAGTCCTGGCGCGCTCGTTCAAAATTGTCTGGTGTATTAGTTTTAGACAGATCGACTTAAATTCTTGCACCTTTTTTCAAACGACATTGGCATGTTTCTTCTTTATTAAATGAAGGCGATCCGTTGAAAAGAATCAAATCTATTGCCCGGCTAGCTCTGTCGGTATATTGTTGGACACTTAATCCAACCCTCAAAGTCATTCTATCCTTTGTCTTTATCAAACAAATCTAAAACTTCTATCTCTTGTAATGTATTTTTTAAGAATATATTGCTATATCGTTTTTCTAACCTCGAAACAATGCTGGGAATTTGGTCAGTTAAAAGTCTAATTAATTCATTTCCATATTTTGTATACTCGGTTCTAAAGATCCTTTTATTTGTACACTCAAACTGTTTCTTCAGAATAACTTTTTTCCATTTAGAAGACGGGCGCGTGGCGCAATGGATAACGCGTCTGACTACGGATCAGAAGATTCCAGGTTCGAATCCTGGCGTGCTCGCATATATTTTACAAATTGTTTTATAAGTGCTTAAAGTCTTGTGTTTTATTTGTCAACAAAACTACGATCTTCTATATTTTCTATCTTACACTCGAATTGTTTCTTCATAATACCTTTTTCGTTTGGTAGACGGGCGCGTGGCGCAGTGGATAACGCGGCTGACTTCGGATAAGAAGATTCCACGCTCTCGAGTCCTGGCGTGCTTATCTAAAATTGTCTGGTATATTCATTTTAGTCAGAACGACTTTAATTCTTGTAGCACCTTTTTTCAACCCACTTTGACAAGTTTCTCCCTCATTGAATGAAGGCGATCCGTTGAAATGAATCAAACCGTGATCAAATGATCCGTTGTAAGAAATCAGACTCGTCGCCCGGCTAGCTCAGTCGGTAGAGCGTTGGACTCTTAATCCAACGGTCGTGGGTTCGATCCCCACGTTGGGCGTTCGAAAGTTTTTTGAAATGCAAACTGTCTATAGATATGTGAGTTTGGTAAGTTAAAAGTCTAATTAACTCATTTCCATATTTCGTGTACTCGGTTCTAAAGATCCTTTTATTTGTACACTCAAACTGTTTCTTCAGAATAACTTTTTTCCATTTGGTAGACGGGCGCGTGGCGCAATGGATAACGCGTCTGACTTCGGATCAGAAGATTCCAGGTTCGAGTCCTGGCGCGCTTGTTCAAAATTGTCTGGTGTATTAATTTTAGACAGATCGACTTAAATTCTTGTAACTTTTTTCAAACGACATTGGCATGTTTCTTCTTTATTAAATGAAGGCGATCCGTTGTAAAGAATCAAACCCGTTGCCCGGCTAGCTCTGTCGGTATATTGTTAGACACTTAATCCAACCCTCGAAGTCATTCTATCCTTTGTCTTTGTCAAACAAATCTAAACCTTCTATCTCTTGTAATGTATTTTTGTGAAAATATTGCTTCATCGTTTTTTTAACCTCGTAACAATGCTGGGAATTTGGTCAGTTAAAAGACTGATTAATACATTTCCGTATTTCTTGTACTAGGTTCTCAAGATCATTTTATTTGTACACTCAAACTGTTTCTTGGGAATAGCTTTTTTCAATTTGGTAGACGGGCGCGTGGCGCAATGGATAACGCGTCTGACTTCGGATCAGAAGATTCCAGGTTGGAGTCCTGGCGCGCTCGTTCAAAAATTTCTAGTGTATTAGTTTTAGACAGATCGACTTAAATTCTTGCACCCTTTTTCAAACGACATTGGCATGTTTCTTCTTTATTAAATGAAGGCGATCCGTTGAAAAGAATCAAACCCGTTGCCTGGCTAGCTCTGTCGGTATATTGTTGGACACTTAATCCAACCCTCAAAATCATTCTATCTTTTGTCTTTGTCAAACAAATCTAAAACTTCTATCTCTTGTAATGTATTTATTAAGAAATTATTGCTTTATCGTTTTTCTAACCTCAAAACAATGCTGGGAATTTGGTCAGTTAAAATTCTGATAAACACATTTCCGTATTTTGTGTACTCGGTTCTCAAGATCCTTTTATTTGTACACTCAAACTGTTTCTTCAGAATACCTTTTATCCACTTGGTAGACGGGCGCGTAGCGCAATGGATAACGCGTCTGACTTCGGATCAGAAGATTCCAGGTTCGAGTCCTGGCGCGCTCGTTCAAAATTGTCTGGTGTATTAGTTTTAGACAGATCGATTTAAATCCCTGCACCTTTTTTCAAACGACATTGGCATGTTTCTTCTTTATTAAATGAAGGCGATCCGTTGAAAAGAATCAAACCCGTTGCCCGGCTAGCTCTGTCGGTATATTGTTGGACACTTAATCCAACCCTCAAAGTCATTCTATCTTTTGTCTTTGTCAAACAAATCTAAAACTTCTATCTCTTGTAATGTATTTTTTAAGAAATTATTGCTTTATCGTTTTTCTAACCTCAAAACAATGCTGGGAATTTGGTCAGTTAAAATTCTGATAAACACATTTCCGTATTTTGTGTACTCGGTTCTCAAGATCCTTTTATTTGTACACTCAAACTGTTTCTTCGGAATAACTTTTATCCTCTTGGTTGACGGGCGCGTGGCGCAATTGATAACGCGTCTGACTTCGGATCAGAAGATTCCAGGTTCGAGTCCTGGCGCGCTCGTTCAAAATTGTATGGTGTATTAGTTTTAGACAGATCGACTTAAATTCTTACACCTTTTTTCAAACGACATTGGCATGTTTCTTCTTTATTAAATGAAGGCGATCCGTTGAAAAGAATCAAACCCGTTGCCCTGCTAGCTCTGTTGGTATATTGTTAGAAACTTAATCCAACCCTCGAAGTCATTCTATCTTTTGTCTTTGTCAAACAAATCAAAAACTTTTACCTCTTGTAATGTATTTTTTAAGAAATTATTGCTTTATCGTTTTTCTAACCTCAAAACAATGCTGGGAATTTGGTCAGTTAAAATTCTGATAAACACATTTCCGTATTTTGTGTACTCGGTTCTCAAGATCCTTTTATTTGTACACTCAAACTGTTTCTTCGGAATAGTTTTTTTCCATTTGGTAGACGGGCGCTTGGCGCAATGGATCAGATCGACTTAAATTCTTGCAGCACCTTTTTCCAACAGACCTCGGCAAGTTTCTTCCTCATTGATTGAAAAGAATCAAACCCTTCGCCTGGGTAGGTCAGTCTGTATATTGTTGGACAATTAATTTAACCCCTCTTTTATTCGTACACTCGAATTGTTATGAAAATTCTTTCATACATATTGATTTCTCTAAATATGAAGACGGGCGCGTGGCGCAATGGATAACGCGTCTGACTACGGATCAGAAGATTCCAGGTTCAAATCCTGGCGTGCTCGCAGGTATTCTACAAATTGTTTTATAAGTTCTCTAAGTCTTATGTTTTATTTGTCAACAAAACTACGATCTTCTATATTTTGTCTTTGTCAAAAAAATCATTTGTACACTCGAACTGTTTCTTCATAATAGCTTTTTCGTTTCGTTTGTTTCTTCCGTTGAAAAGAATCAAACCCGTTGCCCGGCTAGCTCTGTCGGTATATAGTTAGACACTTAATCCAACCCTCGAAGTCATTCTATCTTTTGTCTTTGTCAAAAAAATCTAAAACTTCTATTTCTTGTAACGTATTTTTTTTTTGAAAATATTGCTTTATCGTTTTTCTAACCTCGTAACAATGCTGGGAATTTGGTCCGTTAAAAGACTGATTAATACATTTCCGTATTTTGTGTACTAGGTTCTCAAGATCATTTTATTTGTACACTCAAACGGTTTCTTCGGAATAGCTTTTTTACGTTTGGTAGACGGGCGCGTGGCGCAATGGATAACGCGTCTGACTTCGGATCAGAAGATTCCAGGTTCGAGTCCTGGTGCGCTCGTTCAAAATTGTCAGGTGTATTAAATTTACACAGATCGACTTAAACTCTTGCACGTTTTTCAGACGTCATTGGCATGTTTCTTGTTTATTAAATGAAGGCGATCCGTTGAAAAGAATCGAACCCGTTGCCCGGCTAGCTTTATCGGTATATTGTTGAACACTTAATCCAACCCTCAAAGTCTTTCTATATTTTGTCTTTGTCAAACAAATCTAAAACTTTTATCTCTTGTAATGCATTTTTTGTGAAAATATTGCTTTATCGTTTTTCTAACTTTGTAACAATGCTGGGAATTTGGTCAGTTAAAAGTCTGATTAACACATTTCCGTATTTCGTGTACTCGTGTTCGTGTTTCGTGTTGAGTCAGATCGACTTCAATTCTTACAGCACCTTTTTCCAGCCGACTTCGGCAAGTTTCTCCCTCATTGATTGAAAAGAATCAAACCCTTCGCCTGGGTAGGTCAGTCTGTATATTGTTGGACAATTAATCTAACCCCTCTTTTATTCGTACACTCGAATTGTTATGAAAATTCTTTCATACATATTGATTTCTCTAAATATAAAGACGGGCGCGTGGCGCAATGGATAACCTGGAATCTTCTGAAGTCTTATGTTTTATTTGTCAACAAAACTACGATCTTCTATCTTTTGTCTTTGTCAAACAAATCATTTGTACACTCGAACTGTTTCTTCATAATAGCTTTTTCGTTCGGTAGACGGGCGCGTGGCGCAATGGATAACGCGTCTGACTTCGGATCAGAAGATTCCAGGTTCGAGTCCTGGCGCGCTCGTTCAAAATTGTCTGGTGTATTAGTTTTAGACAGATCGACTTAAATTCTTGCACCTTTTTTCAAACGACATTGGCATGTTTCTTCTTTATTAAATGAAGGCGATCCGTTGAAAAGAATCAAACCCGTTGCCCGGATAGCTCTGTCGGTATATTGTTGGACACTTAATCCAACCCTCAAAGTCATTCTATCTTTTGTCTTTGTCAAACAAACATGGACAATTTTAAGCATATGGGATTTAAGTATACGAGAATAGACCATGAAACTCAAACAACTGGATTTTGGATGTGAAATGGAACACGCTGAATCACGGTGTGATGGACAGACTGGTGTTGACGGCCACTGATGATCAAGTCCGGCTGCAGTATGAAACAGAACATTCACAAGGTGTGAAGAAAATTAAAAAAAATTCATGGAAAGGTATTGCGGATAATGTTTTTTTAAAGAGATCAACATACAAACATTCAACGACCGTACAGGACATTCAGCTTATGCTAATTTTAAGCAGACATGTGCTGGTGATATTAAAACTGTAGACTGTCAGTCTGTAAAATAATCTGGTGTTGAGGGTCCCATTTTGTGATGATCAATAGATCATATTGTAGAAAATTTTTGAGAATTGGAAATAATATTATCCGTTAATCGAGGTTTACATTTGACGCCAAAGATCTTCGGTTCATTGCAATATCACAAAATAAACATTCAATTGACATCCCTATTGCTGGCATAAACTTTACATATTGTATTGGTCACTATTACTGCAATAGCTTAGGTGTTTCAAAATAATAACAGCCCGGAAGTTCAATACATTCGAGTATCTTTTGTTTAATTATTTCTGGCCCAAGCTTCGATTTTACTAGATTTGTGTTTTTTGTAATTTATTTTTTTAAAGTTTTTGCTCGCCCTCCACAATTCTCCATTTCAAATTTGTGTATATTGTGGAGTATTCAAATAAACTATCTATCTAAGTTTTTATACCAGAAACAAATCTTCTGTTGCTCTGGGTCACTAAAATCAAAAGGAGAACACGGTACTCGATGATCCGAGTCCCATTGATCGCGATTTTTCCAAATCATGCCTTTCGTAAATTGAGAATTAATATAGGCTGTCAATTCTTTTGTGGATGCAGCTTCAGAATTTGTTCTGATGGCTTCGAGAATACGCCTTCGACATCTCTGGAGCATTGCAAATGCATGTTCAGTCTTAAAGGTGGTTAATCACGGAACATTTTTCCGGTTGAATTTTATTCTACAAATTCTACGTACCTAACGTACTACAATACTATTATATTTTTGTATTTGCGATTTTTTAATTTTCATAACAGTTTACTATACTTTAGTATAGTATTGTACTGGTGTAGTAAGCAGTTGCACAGTGGTACCCTCGAACAGTACGGTATACTCCTAATACAGTAATATAAATTTTGAAATGTTTCAACAAAAAGGATATATATCAGTGCCTAAAAGATTCCTTTTGGTTATATTTTGTGTATGAGCAGAACTGAGATTTACCACCGATATCCATGTATTACTGTTGCGCTGTGCCCCGGTGTATGTATCTTGTCATCGGCTAATTCAAGAATTATAGAATTCGTTTCCAAGTTCCCGAAGTTGGATAAAAAAAACAGGCAAGGAGCGAATACAAACAGAAGGTTGGCTGTCTCTCACTCGGCATATTCCCTTCATCTCTCAAAGTTGCTCGGGTAATTCCTCTTTTTAAATCTGGAAACAAAAAACATGTTTCAAATTATAGACCGATATCAATCCTTTCATCGATTGATGAAATATTTGAACGCTTGATTCATAGGAGGTTTACTAGTTTTTTCACTAAATATGATGTCATAAATAAATATCAATTCGGTTTCCAAAACAACATTTCAACATCGCATGCCATTTTAGATACTGTATCTTTTATATATGACAAACTGGAAAAAAGGGAGTTTGTTAGTGCAACCATCTTAGATTTAAAAAAGGTCTTTGATACCGTGAATCATGACATCCTGGTTTACAAGTTGAGTCATTATGGTATTTGGGGTATAGCAAATAAACTCATTATCAGTTATTTGAGGGGCAGATCACAGTATGTGCAATTAGGTACAAATCGTTCCCTTCCCTTACCGGTGACACACGGGGTCCCACACAAAGTAGTTATTTAGGACCCCTTCTATTTTTAGTATTTATTAATGACATATCTCATTGTTCTTCATTATTTTCTAAATTGTTTGCCGATGATACCAATCTCCTCGACAGTGACAAATCTTGTGTAGCGCTTCAATTGAGAGTGAACACTGAAATTGCAAAAGTAGCAAATTGGATGAAATCTAAATAAACTACAATAAACATCGATAAATCAAAAACTATGTTAATATCA
Organism: Styela clava; assembly: GCF_013122585.1. Classification (NCBI taxonomy): domain Eukaryota; kingdom Metazoa; phylum Chordata; class Ascidiacea; order Stolidobranchia; family Styelidae; genus Styela; species Styela clava. Next base: position 2,147,343 of record NW_024102840.1, on the reverse strand, counting down.
CGTAATAAAAGTAAAGCTCTAAATAGTCTGGCAATCCAAATTGATGATACAGAACTTGAAAATGTCGATTCATATAAATATCTTTGTTTATTTATAGATAATAAAATGAAGTGGGATGTTCAAATATCAAACCTGCTGTTAAATTAGCTAAGTCAGTGGGAATACTATACAAACTTCGACATTTTACATCGCTAGCCACTTTACATATGGCATATTCAATATGGCATAGTGGCATGGGGCTCAGCAGATAAAACCTTATTGCATCGCATCGAAATTCTACAGAATCGAGCGATTCGTGCTATTTCAGATGTAGGATACCGCACTCGTCTAAGTCCCATTTATCGTATAATTAAAATGGCTGATATTCACAAAATAGAAATGTTGAAATTAATGCACCAACACCACAACTAAAAACTTCCTCCAGCCTTCACGAACTATTTTTCAAAGCAGAGTGATGTGCACTCATATAGAACACGGTCCTCGACCAAACACTCTTATTATATAAATCGCTTTTCTACCAAACGCACACAAAATTCAATCAAATTTGTTGGTGTCAAACTATGAAATTCACTTCCTGATAGTACCCATACAATGGATTATAATTTGTACAAACAGGCCTTAAAAAATATATATCTTGATGCTTACCAAAAAGAAGTAAAAGACTTCCTCATATAATGTCTGTACTTTCATTTTTCACTCATGTACGTTTTCGCATAGGCTTCCTCATTATGCCATTTATGCTCTCCTATTTCATGACTGCAACCACTTTCATAAAAGTTATACATTGCTTACTTAGCATTCACTTGTTACATGCTTGGTAATGTCATATTCTGACTACGCATCCTGTGACATTAGCAAAATACATACCTGTTATTCATTGCGCCAGTAATTTTACTGTCTGTTGACTGCTTCCATAACGACACTCGTTGCTGGGCAGCAGCGTTATTTTTCATATTCTGTCCTATCATATTAGTCAGCAAAACCTGACTAGATGACTCACCGAGTCTATCGCAACCCTCATCAATTGCTATGAATCAATGTTTTTTCGTTTTTGTTAGTTTTTTATTTTTGTGTGCGTTTATTGCTTTACATTGATTCTTTCACGGTGAAAATAAATATTTGAATCTGAATCAAGTACGGATAAACAATGTGTTTTACTGGCGTTTGGCATTCCTGCAGAGATTGGAACATTTATGTAAAGATGAGTGGCAGCGAATATGAGAGTAGTAATGATGAGGATGAGATGTATAATGCAGGTGCTGTGGGGCTTTACAGGGGTATGTACGAACCTGGGGTCTAGTATAGTTTAGTACCGCAAGTACTTCCGGTTGGCGTAGCATAATGAATTTTGGATATGTTATTCCGTAATTTTTTGGTGGCATGGTCAGGTGAGGGTTAGGAATGACATATGCAAAAATTGTTGATCCAGGCTAACTAGAAGTGCATGTGGTACTATACCAGACCCCGAACCTGAATATACTGCTGAATAGTTTACTGCACTGGAAGTCAGTAGCACTGAAAAAGAACTGCAGCACGAAAGTCTGGGCAATAAAGATTGGTAAGTTGATATTTATAGTACTACAATGGGTATTGGCAGTCTCCTAGTACAGTAGTAATGGTTTGATAAAAAGTCTTACATACAGAATCATTGGAACATAACTTGAATAATCGTATTTCAATGAAGCAGTAGCGGAAGGTGGGGCACGTTGGGACTTGGGCACAGTGGAAAATCAGCTCTCACACTGATACTATATCCGCAATCCTGTCCGAGGTTCGATGTTTTAATCCGCCCTTCGGTGAGTTACAACGTCCCCGCAAACGGGCAACGAACGGGTAGTGCGGCGCAAGCTATGAGGTGAAATTGGCTTTGGGAGGTTGAAACTAAAATTTCACCGTTCCAGTTTTTTCTTTTTCCTACTTTAGCCTTTCCAACATGACAAACCACCGTCTGATATTTTTCAGCTTTAGTCCACTGTGAATATTCATAACGTTGGCGAGTGGATGTGCCTTCCGAATTTCGCCGTGGGATGGTCGGAAAATATTTGTTTTCTATGGGAACAATGGACCGGGGTTCAGTGGGACATGCCCTACAGGGCACAATTCAAGAGTGTTTGATACAATAATTGCTTAGGAGACCTTGAGATGCGGTATATTTTGTGTAAGATTATGGTTTCATTTGACCCAAGGCCCAATATGGAATATATTCAAGAATCAATAATATTTCCAGATTTAGATTCGAGGAAGGAAATAATCAAATTTGTTTGCGAAATTTTTTGTCAAAATATCTGAACTATTTTAATTGAACATTGATTTTAAAAATATTAAATCTTCAAATTTGAAGTCTCCTTACCCCTCTATGCATTCGTCCCGCCAACTTAAGTGAATATGCAGAATTAACGGCTCAAAATATGCAAAAGAAGAAAAGTGTCCCAACCTTCCCCACTTTCCCCTACTCCATTTTATCCATACAATTCCAGTGCACTTGTTTTTGCAGGTGTTCTTGTTCACACTGCTCTGAACAACCCAATCCAGCATCATGCATTTGCTGTCATGAAGCCCCAGCAGTCGAAATAGTTTTGGAACGTTTGGCTACACAGCATGGAATCTAGGTTCAATGCATTGTTGATCATCCTGAATTTGAGTCAATATGCCTTAATGTTTTTGTTCTTGAAGCCACTTATTGAAGATATGCAAATATCTGAAGCAAAATCAGTGTCATTTCTTTGGATCTCAATGGATGTATTTTTTCAGGCGTAACCGTTAAACTTCCTACCGATCATTCGTGGAGTGGTGTTGGGACAGGGTGGGCAAAAAAATAAGCTTTCCACTCCCATCTTGTGTGGTTGTTAAGATAAGAAAACATTTTGAATCCCCCTCATACACAGGATTTCAACCACCCTTACTTTAGAAAAAAGTTCCTCAGCAAAATGCATGAATGAAAAGGGCCAACTCAATATTTATAACAAGAAGTATTGAAACAATGGAGATTTTAGATAAAAAATGTATTGGCACGAATGAATTACCAGAAAATCAGAACTAAATTGATAAAAAATAGACCAAGAAGGGCGAAGGGATAAATTGCATTTAATGAACTATGGGCTGTGGAGCAGAGGGTACAAATTTCAAACTTCAATGGCCTGATTTGCAGAGATTAGTCTCTCTCAATAAAACGAAAGCTTGCATAAACCAAATTTGATTTCCTGAAAAGTTAGAGCCGAAATTGCTTGCATAATTTTTTCCGACTCCACAGCCCTAGTTGTCAATACTTGACTATTAAAACAGCTTCAAAGCTCCTGTATTGCAAGCTCCTTATCTGGTCTTTCACACCTGGAAGACAAGGTCGGTGATGGTGACAGATCATTCTGGCTTGTGGTTGAACTGTCATCAAACTCTGAAATCACTTTCTGAAGCAAGACTTGCACATATTCTGTGAAAAAGATGGCGGATCACTTATACTTCTGTTTTTCAGGTTGAACCAATTAAATTTTACGGACTCACCAAAACACGACTCAGAACGTAATCTTCGTATACCGATTATATCCACACTGGCAAAAAATAGCTTTGGTTACCACCATGGATCCAACCACCTTTTCCACATCAACGGTACAAATTCCAAAGCACTTTTCACAACTAGCAAAGATTTGCAAAAGTTTATGTAGACTAACGATGTATTCCTCTTTTATAATTTTGTATGACTCTCCTTCTCTATAAATTAATTATAAGTTAAATGAAAATGTCTATAAAAATTTGCCTTCAAGGATCGATACTTACCCACTGCGTGACTCATCTGAAACACTATTCAAGTCATAGCTACTGTCTGTACTTGAGTCGTCATTCATATCAGAAGTGTCAGAGTCAACAACCATGTTATGCTCCTGTGTTTTGAACAGCTGTAGCGGAGGTGCAACTATCAGATCACATTGTAAGCAGTGGTGAGCTGTAGCCGGAAGGCACTGGAACGGCGTTCCGGTTGTTGGACGTCTTATTGCATTTGCGTTCCTGTTGTTGAAATAAAACTATGGTATAAAAAGTCTAGTTTTTTTGGTAAACTTAGGTATTAATTTATGTTTTGTTACATCATACTTCGTAAATATATTTACATCACACCACGCAAATTATTAGTACAGAAGTAACATGTAATATTGTCGTTTCCCGACCTTTGACCCCATACAAATTCATTCTATAACTTTCTATCAATAACGTTTGTATTGAATTGCTATGAATATTCTTGTAATTTTACACAGAGATATATTTAGACAATTTCTTCATATTTCATTGCAGTTCTTCTTCGCCTCTATCTTAAAACAGACAAATCCTTCTGTAACGTCCGCGTCGTGTTGTAAATATTACATTTTTGCGAATTAGGTGCGTTCCGGTTGTTACGATTTTTCCAGCTCATCACTGATTGTAAGCCGACAGATCTTGTACTGGTATAAATTGGCATGCTGCAACAGATATTGAATAATAAGAAAGAAGCAGCTCAACAATAATATAAAACCTAAAGCTGAATATACGTCTAGTTCTTAACCTTTACTGTGATTTCCACGTCTCTGTAGTGCCTGGGTGTGCTTAGACTACTGTGTTATTGTCTGAAATGGCAAAAGTTTAACAATTTATACTCTAAAGTCTAAACTGTTTGACAACATAAACTGCAATTAATGCTTCTGACTAACCATAGGTTTATACTCTGTAACTGTTTTATTGCTCGAAGTCTTTTCTGGCTCATGAGTTTGATCAATTGGTGTTTGCTAAAAAAAAATTCAGAGGAGGAATAACAATAGCCTGATCATATATTTGTTTTCTAACCTTTAGTCAATTCTCTGAAAATATTACTGCACCTGTGATAACAAAGCTTCATCATGTGTAAAGCCACTGGTGATATAAAAAAACTAACTGATAAATATGCATATATAAAAACAAGACCTGTCATTGAATAATTTCTTTCTACAAACCACCGCTCCCTCCTTTTTGTGCACCACATATCTTTTTCTTTTTTTTCCCAAATAAGATTCACTGCCAACTTCGGTTAAAACTCTCTGTCTGACCTCATCATAATAAGATGTCATTATCTCAACATAACTTTCTGGACTGAATGGCTTAGTGGTCTTTTGTGTGTTCGACAAGAGAAATCAGATCGGGTTAGTTTGACAAACAAACTCCCACGTCTTCGAAACGTCTCATGGAACATAACAATACACTCAACTTGATTGCATTTATTACAAGTCTTTGTTTCAAGTACACATCAGAAGAGTCGTCAATATAACTGAAGTTGTATGGTGGTTTGATCTTGGCTGTTTCTAGTATTACGGATTCTAAATTTGCCATGATTGCATTGGCGTATTTAAGTGTCATTTTGGTTCACATTGCTGTTCCGTTGATTTGGAGGCAATGTTTGTCATTATATACAAAATTGTTGTTGTTCAGAACCATATTAACTGCGTTTGTCATTGCTGTGCTCCATAGGATACTTTTCTACTGATGAAGATATTGAATACTATTCATGTAATAATCCGGCCCGCCGAGGACTTCATTTTCCCACATCTGACCCGCCGACTAAAGAAGTTGCCCACCCCTGGACTAGTCTATCGCAGCATTTGCGAGACTCATTTTTGATTACAGCAACTAAATTAATGCTCATTTGAAGACATAATGACAATCAAGATATTGAATTCGCAACTATTTTTTCGAAACACAACTGAAAACTGACAAATAACCCGCAAAACTACAAATACGAGGCAGTGTGTACTATACAACCATACTTGAATATCTGCCTGAGGGACGGAAGTGTCTGAGCGGCTGCAGAAATTGCAATTGTTACATCATTGTTGACTTTTTGTTGATTGGTTATGGTTATGGAAATAAACAAGGAAATTGATGCCCGGGAAAAGATGCATAAATGCCGTACAGCGAATACATACAGTATGGAAGATAAAGCGTTGTCGGCATATTTTAGCCAACTCAAAAGTTTAATTGTTGCAATTCAAAACTGCTTGCGTACCACAGGTTGAGAACCACTGTATGGACCTTTCCCCGACCTCATGTACCGTGTCGTCACCATAGTTACAATCAAACAACGCTGATTCAAGACAATGGTCTTGTTGTCTTAAACTTGAGTCGCAGTCCTGACCGCGTTAAATATACCTTAAAAACACCTTGAAACAAAATAAAAATATTTCTTAGCATATGAATGATTGTAAACATTTCTTATTTCTCACAAAACAAAAAAAACATGGCGGGTATAGAGTAAACCGAAGTGATTGAGGTAAACAAGCGTAACAAGTGCTCCCAAACACAAACTATAAATATGATTATAGATTTAACGAGTTTTTTATAATGCATTTTGTAATTCAAGTTATACCTATTCATACTTTTATTCTTCACGTTTAGTTAGCATAACTAACAGGCAAATTTCATATTCGCGATGAGCATTCAAATATTTCGGAGGAACACGACATTTTTGTTGTAAACAAAGACCTGATTACAAACCAAACGCAGATCGAGGCTTAATTTCCAATTGGTGTTCAGTTTCATATTGGGTTTATTGAGAGTTAAAAGTCTTTGATATCATATCCAGTTGCCATTACAAATTAATGTTTTCGGCACTAGAGCTTTTGAAGTGGCATTACATCACATGGAACAGGCAGTCAGGCTGTTTTTATCAATATATCAAGTGGCATTTCATGTGTTATTTTGAGTGCTTACGCCGAGCCACGTAATGTTTTCTGGTATGTTTTATTTATTGGGAAGGATAAAGCAGGATTAGGGGTTGGCTTAGTTTTATATTTTTGTGTGTATTGATGTATGAAAGTCCCACAGTTTTTTTTATTACTGAAACACAGGTATGTAATGAAGGAATGGAATGAAAGAGGAATGTTAGGATACCCAATATACAAGTATTACTATTTGCATGAACCATATTAAAGTACCCAATTTACACATTGTATGTCAGTATGCAAGATCGTCGAAGGGTATCAAGGCTCATGACCATTTTATATAACTGAAAGTAAACTGTCATAATTGGTTGCAACAACCACTTATATTGTTTAAAATATGAAAGTGCAACTTTCATATGATAATAGCTAAGACTGTAAGAGGGTCTATTAAAGATTGAATAAATAAAGTAATTTTTTATGCATAGTGAGGCAGCGGTAAAGAGTTCAAAAATTATCAAGGACAGGGGTGTAACAAAATAGGTTGAGAATCACTGCTTCAAGTAAGCTTGAATAGAAAATTAAATCTCCTGCTCATTTCTTTTGATGTTTCACGTAACATGGTCCTTACTACAATACAATAAAGATGAGGTAAATCTAATTAAAGTTTCTTTTTTTCCATTTATACCAGACATTGGAAACGTATGTTTTGAATAAAAAAAATTAAGTAAACAATATTCAAAAAAATACAAAGTTAACTGGATAGTATATAAACAACATACAAACAAAAAATATATACTGAAAGAACATAAAACATCGGAGTTTCAGGGAGACTACATGGAGACTCGTTAGAATGGACCAGATAGAGCAATTGCTAACTTGCCCGGTTTGTCTTGACCGTTTTAAACAACCGAAGATACTTCCATGTCAGCATACATTTTGTTTGAGACCATGTTTGCAAAATTTAGTGACGGCTCGCAGGTGAGTTCTCTATTGTTCGGTGAAGGCGGCAATATCACTTATCTACAGTAAGAGAATGAGATTATTTGGACCAGTCTTGCCTCAATGACTTGCAGTGGCAGAGTCAGAATGGCGGGCTCGAATGATTGGGCGATTGAGTTATCATTTTAATTGTTAAACCTCCCTTCCATCCCATTACTGTGCTCTCCATGTGGGTTGCTGGTTTGAATCGATCAGGAATAAGTATGCATGAGAGTATTGCTAGATTCCTCTTTGATTTAGGGGATGATTTGCCAATTGAGTTAGCCGTCTTATCGTTTTTTTTCTCCCCCTTGATAAATTTGAAAATGCTATTATTTTCGTCTGAAAGTATTTTTATACAAAAGCGGGAGCAGAAGGGGAAGGGGTCATAGAACATGAAAGTTTGAGGACTTCTGGCTTAGTACAATACACCAAATGAGGTTTCAAAGTTGACTATTTTTTGCAGCATTCGATGTCCAGAATGTCGTTCTACACATCTTCTGCCTCGTAATGGTATCAATGGACTTCCAAATAATTTAACCATTGTTAAGTTTCTTGATCTTCCCACCCAGAGATCTTCCCCTAAGGAAATCGTTTGCCAGGTAAGAGTGGAAAATGTCTTGTTCAGGGTAAATTTGTGAAAAAGTAAATCCTGAGTTCCTGTGGAAAAATTTTTTTCGTTCAGCTGATTATGGAGTGGAAATAAACTTATTATACTTTAGACTCATGAGTTGTTTGAAAGTCAATTTTAAACTTTTACTTTCCGGCAACTCACTATAAACATAATAGTGAATACCTATAACCATAATCAAAGTAACTAAGACACACCGACAGAACTGTGTACCTAACTCCAAATACGCACCTTTACAGTTGGTTGGTCATGATCAGTCACCTGTAACTGGTGACATTGCTGGTCAGTAACATCCTCAGTCATCTGGAAAACACTAGTTGCCAGAAATGCAATAAATATCATTAACATCCACAGTCGTGGTAATCGGCATGGCTTTACATCAAGATCTTTAAATTCTTCAATTTTGTTTTAGGAATGTGGCAAGAAGAGCTGTGAACCAGAAAAATGCAATCATTGTGAAAAACTTCTTTGCGAAAATTGTTTGACGAAACATTCACATATACTGAAGCAAGATTTAGACAGAGCAGTTTCACAGGTAAATTGTGGGTGCGATGACGCAGTCTTTTTCAACCTTTCCGTCAGAGCGGAACCCCATTTGAAAATTTCGTAAGCTTATTAAGGAAGTCCTGTATAATAGTTTATTTTTCTTATGCAGAAAATTTCATATTTAAGCGATTCTAATACTGGCAAAACAATTTGATCTCTAAAATGCTATTCAATCTTCAATTGATATGCCTAGCGTTATGCACAAATCGAATATTGGATCTTCGCTCTGGGAGACCCTTATGGTGTTTTGTTCCCATTGCATCAGGGAAAAAACGCGCCGATCGTTGAGAAATAACTGTTTTTCACAATTTGTCCCCATTATCTCATAACCAAGCTCGGAAATTAAGATTTCAAGATCAAGGACACATGCAGTTACTTAAAATGAACTGTCAATTTTGGTATCCCAGTCACTGCTGTCGTAATATGTGTAATTTTGCGTGGATGGTAACGTGTTACTGAACTTCGGGCCACCTTGTGTATCAGCTGAGATCCTGTAGGCCTACCGGCTTGTTTCATAAGGAGTGCATAAATATGTATTGTAAAATTACTTAATGAATATTGAATATGGAGAGAAATTTTTGCATTGCACCAAGTAACAAAACTCCTCCCTGGAGAGGAATTCCTCGTCAGTTGGAAAACTGTGTCTTAGGTGGGGTGGGATTAATTTTTCTAAAGATGTTCATATGTTTCATTCCTGAACCAGTTTTCGTATCCACTGAAATATAAGAAGCTATTATAGTTCGAAAGGGCTGTAATTTTCTTCCAGTTTGTCACTCAGAATGTAGAATTGTTGAATTTTATATACTGGTATATATTTTTTCTGTAGGTCAAAAGACTTCTCCCTAAGGTATCAGAACTCATCTCAGACCTTGAAGAAAGGCAAAAGAAGTCAAAAGAAAATGGGGAGGCAGTGAAACTAGAAATTGCGCAGGTAGTCACTTAGTTATTTAGAGTAGGTCTAAGCTGATTTTTCAATTTTTACAAAATCAGACTTCCACTGCGCAACTAATGAAATTTTGAACCCCTTTTGCACAGCATCTTTCATTTATGTTCCTTTCACAAGAATCTGCCAGGATAAAAAAAATGGTTGATACAGGAGATACACTGCCTTGATCACCGCTTTCAATTTTATATTACCGTATTTTTCGGCTAGTAAGCCAAAGCAAATTTTTTCTCTAAAATGAGTATTTTTCCATATTTCTGCCCAATAAGCAGAGGCAGAAAAATCTTAGTTAAGCACCAATGCATGCTTTATTTTTATGATTCTATTTTACTCATTTTTTTTTCTCAGTTACGCACCAATGCGCACTCTCTCTTTAATTTGGTTGCAGTACACTTGCTAAAACTCCATGTTTCTATGATTTACACATGCTGGTATCGCTAATTTCTTTAGCTCATGATGCAGACACAAATGTGGCAACATTAAATATAATGATCACAGCGGGTATATTCCAAATTGGCGGTGTGAATCACGAAAACTAACGGAGAGCGTACATCATTCCGGTGTTTTTTAGTACAAAGCTAACAACAAAAAAAGAAGAAAGTATGTATTTTTAGCGGGGGGGGGGGGGGGGACTTGAGAATCACTGTCTCTGTTTTTGCTGTATTTTTTCTAACAATGAGATTTTATCATTCAGTCTGTTGAACGTTGCATTTCTGAACTCCAGTCAAGAAAACAGCTATTGATGGAAGAAGTTGAGGCTTTTGTCGCCGTAGAAACAAGGTACCGGTAAATATTATTTCAGTATTATCATGGATTCCCATGGATCGATTTTGAAAATGTCGTTGGGGTTATACTGTTGTTGTTATCAGGATAAAAATATCCCTTTTTTCTCAACCAATCTTGTATACCAGGGCGTCTCAATTGGCAGTTTTAATTCATCAGACTTTTGAGTTATTCGATTTGGACCGCATCTGCTTTTTAATTTCAAAACATCGGTCCCATTAGCTTTGGGTATGTAATAAAGATGTACCGATACCACTTTTGTCGCCGATACCGATCCGATACCAGCTAAAACACCTATACTACAAAAGGCTGATATTACCGATATTCCGATACTACCGTATTTACTCGAAATTACACCTATATCGCGAATAGGCTGACTCCCTAAAAACGGCCTTAAAACGGCGATTTTATGAAAAATCGCACATAAGCCGGTCCTATGAATCGTGACACGCCGGACACCTCAAGAAAAACGTACAAAGAGAACAAAATTACTGTAACGCAAACATTTCTCACGTTTATCATTTCTGCGTGTTAGCGAGGGCCGTAGGTGGATTATTACCCGTAATTTATGTTAAATAAAGTCTATATTGCTTTTCAGTGCGTCGTGATTGTGTCGGGAGTTTAAAATAGAGTTCCTGAATCAGCATAAAACAATTTACTTTGATCGCCACAACGGCGATTGATTTCGTTCCTTGTTCGTTTCAAGGAAAGAAATAACGCTGTATTAACACATTCTTATAAACCGCTACGAATCTTAACACGCCAGACGCCTTAAGAAAGGCGCAGAAAGAAAACAAAATTGCTGTAACACAAATATTTCTCAAGTTTATCATTTCTGTTTGTTAGCGTTGGCCGTAGATTCTTATTCGTAACTCTTACTTGTAAATTCATGTTAATAAAGTCTATATTGCTTTTCATGCGTCGTGATTTGTATTAATGAAAGGGATTGTTGTCGGGAGTTTAAGAGAGTTGCTGAGTCGGCATAAAACAATTTCCTTTGATCGTCCACAACGCGGTTAATTTCGATAAGAGTCCTTATCACCGCCCATTAACGGATATCATATCGTGAAGTTATTGAAAGTCGCGCGCCGTTAATTGCCTCCACGGGCGATAGCGCACCAAATAATAACGTTTTCACCTGCAAACAACTGACCGTAAATCGACACTGTTGCTGTTATGTAAAAGAAACAATTCTTTTCATTGTTGTTATATTTGACTTTTATTGAAAACGGTAAGATTAGGAACAACGAAAATAAATTACAGGAACGAAGAACGGAAATAAATAATGGAAACAAAGAACGGAAATAAAAAATGGGAACAAAAACGGAAATAAACAATGGGAACAAATAACGAAATAAATAATGGAAACGATGAACGGAAATAAACAATGGGAACAAATAACGAAATAAATAATGAAAACGATGAACGGAAATGAATAATGGGAACAAATAACGGTAATAACAGTCTCAAAATCCTTCAAATTCTTCCTCACTGTCACACTCCCCAAAGAGATCATTCCATTCCTTGCTGTCAACATCCGTTTCTTCATCTGTGTCACTGTCATCCTCCTGCATCGTCTTCAGTGCCATCTAAATTGTTGCTGATGCAACATTTGAGAAACGACTTTTTGATCATGTCTTCTGGTATCATTTCCCATGAGGCCTTGACCCAAGACACAACTGTAGGCAAAGGAGGGCGCTTGAAATTACCTTCGGCTGTATGCTCAGCCATGCCATCTGCCATCCACTGTGTCCACTGGTTTCTCATGTGTGCTTTGAAGGGTCTGTTCAGACTAACATCTAACGGCTGTAGCATTCCAGTCAACCCTCCTGGTATGACTGCCGAAACAGTATTCGACTCCTTAAGAGCCCATTTTACCTTTTCTAAATTGCTCCAAATTGGTCCCAGACTAACATTGAGGGTTTCATGCGAAGACCCCCATTTCTGAGCCTCCCGACCTTATTTAGCCATTTCAATACACCTTCTTCGTCCATCCATCCTTTTGCGTGCTGATGTATGACTACTCCAGAAGGAAATTTTTTTTTTGGTGGTGTTTTTCTTTTAAATATTATTATCATTGGGGGCAACTTCGATCGCAACTGAGCACTACCGTAAAATTGGTTTTTTCATGCCCTGTTGTTTTTATTAGAACTGTTTTTTCACCTTTTGCGTTCAATGTCCTATTATCCGGCATGTCGAAACACATTGGGGTTTCGTCCATGTTGCCCATTCTAGTCAGAGGAAAATTATGAGTCTTTCGATTGCTTATCACGAAACGTTGAAAGTTGATGATTTTTTCTTGGAATTCCGAAGGCAGCTTTTGGGCTATTTTTGTTTTTTGTCTAAGAGATATTCCATTCCTCATTAAAAACCTTGTGCACCAACCCGTGGAAGCAGTGAAAGTGGAGGTGCCTTGGTAATTACCAGATTTGGCCATCTGCAATGCTTGCAATTGCACTGCAAATTGTGATACACTGTAGCCATTCTGCTTTTGGCCATTGAACCACTCAAAAAGGTCCTTATCCATTTCAGGATGTTGTCCAGTTTTGGGCCCTCTCTTGGCGCGTTTTGAACTTGGCATGGATTCCAATGAGCTATCCTTGCTCCATCTTCTAACATTACTCTCATCCACTCCAAACTTTCTTGCTACTTCAAGGTTGCTTGACTTTTCTGCAGCCGCTACTACTTTGAGTTTAAAATAACAAGGGTAAGGCATTCTTTTTCTGATAGAGTTCGACATGATAACGGTAGTTTAAAACTGGAATGAACGATAAATGACAAGACTATTTAATAGCGCAAACACGCAAGCGAAAGCGATCAAGTATGTGACAACCAATCACAGACTGTACAAGCGATCACGTGGGATCAGACAATCACAAGCGAGCGACAACCAACCAATCACAGACTGTACAAGCGGCATGTGCTGAACAAGCGATCAGCTGTATGATAAGACAATCACACCTGCACAAGCGAGCAAAAACAAACCAATCACAGACTGTACAAGCTATCAGCTGTATGATAAGACAATCCACCTTCACAAGCCATCGTGTGTGTGCGTGCACGCTTGTTATCGTGAGAACTTGGTATGGTTTGAAGCTTTTGGAATTACCGGCAAGTCAGCATAATATCATCTCGTTGCGTGATCAAATTCTGATGCACGAATGAGCTGATTTTTTGGTGCAATCTGAGTTATGCGCGAATAATGCGGTCCCTCAGTTTGGCAACTTTTTTTTTGAGTTTCAAAAATCGGCCTATTCGCGAGCATATACGGTATGTAATTTTATTTAATTAGGTGTGCTGTGTAGGGCAGACGGGTTAAAACAATGGTCTTTTAGCGTTGTTTCAGATCGAAAAAAGAGATATATCCCCCAATTTTGAAATTGATGTCAGATGCTGTAACTGACTAAGATACATTGTACAGTGACACTAGTAATCTCGGTGTTCAATTAGAAAATTCATAAGCCGGGATGTCCAATTTGAATTTAATATTAATATCGCGACCTTTGAATATCATTATTCGTGTTTAAAAGAATATCGAATATCATCCACACATTCTAGCGCCGCCGTCCTACGTTCAAATTAAAAGCATTTTACAAATATCTTATTTTGTGGTTAATCGTAATCGTCGCCGCAATAAGTCAAAATCAACATATAATACCAACCTATAACCAAAGAATTATCAATCAGCACCGACAAGAAGACGGCCTACCTATAACCGTTGAGGATGTTTTTCTACTTTACTATTTTATAATATTTTACAATTACTATCATATATTTTGAGACAGTCTACTCTAGGCGGTCAGGTCAATATATCTATAAAGAAATTGTGTAGTTGAACAAAATTAAAATTAATACCTGCGTAGAGGGATAAGTGTGTCGGAATTTAGTTTATCGATGTCGACAGACTAAATGACACTCGTACTTGACGACATAGCGGTCACAATTTATAGCCGTGCCAAAAGTGCATGTGCCGTTAATAAGGACTCCAATTCCACTGTATGATTTAAAATTGGGCGCCTAGTGGCTTTTTGTTATGTGCTGTGTTGATATATTTCTTCATTATTACTATGTAATATTAAAAATGTCAATATAAAAATTTGACAGCGAAAATAGCAAAATTAGTTGAGCTAGTTTGGCTGATAAATAGCTAAAAACAGGTGAATCCTATTCCCTCGCGGGGGTGAGGACATGTATGGCTCATAGCTCACGATCTCTCCAGACAAAAAATTAATTAAGAAGTAGTATTCCAACTTGTCCTTTAAAACATTCTGGACCATATCAAAAAAGTAAATATATCGGCCCCAATCTAACTGATACATGGCCGATACCGAAAAAATGGCCGATATTGCAGATACCGATCTTAAGAACGCATCTTGATTAAACCACTGGTCAGGGAATTACCTTACCCGTTGCATATGTCCAATGTATTGAGTTTTTCATGAATCGTTAACCTCAAAATTAGGGGCACTGAAATACATTTATACACACTGAATATATCTTTTGTGACGATCAGACCCCTGTTTTTTTGAAGTTTTGTATAGTTGAGTATCCCTGTGTTGTAGAATTTCAAGTAATTGAAGATTACTGTTGTTTTATTTTCCTCCCATACCTAGTGGACCTGAAATTTTGCTGTTTGATTTTATAGAATGAGATCACTTTTTAGGAAATATGGAAAAACTTTTTTTGGCACTCTAGGAGTATGTGTACCAGGTTAGGGTTAGGCCATAATTCCATTCCGATTTCCCGTATTTTAGTACTATTACGAGTTTGGTGACTGTCTGTGTTAGCCAAGTGAATATCCCCCTGTCCATAGGTTTCAGTCCCTTTACACAAATTGATGTAAAATAGGCGAACAAAATTAGTTACCTCCATACTTCTAGAGCACTCTTTTTTCTATGGCCTTACCATGCCAATGCGTGGCTATATATTTCAGTATTGCTTCTTGTTTATTAAACACATCTAATTTCGGAGGTTTAATCCTGAACACCCCACTTCATGATCAAGTGTATCAAATTTTGTCGCCGACCAGTTCAGAATTAAGTGGTGCTTGAATTGATATGAAGCTCTTTAAACTGTTATGATGAGTCCTCTTTGACAGATTGAATTTGATGGTGTAATACAGTGGTTCTTAAACTTTTTAAGCCACGCCCCGATTTTAGAATTTCTCAAGTCTCGCACCCCACTTGAATAATAAATAACCAACAATAAAGTACAAATGACAGATAGTGGATGACTGTTGAATATTCGTGGATGGAATAAAGCTACATGCTCTCTTTCTAAACAATCAAGAAATGTAAATATCCAAAATAAGACGGTAAAGATCAACTGTAACAAATATTTTTAATTAGCTTCACGTCCCCTCAAAACATTGTCCACTCCCTACTTTTGGAGCGCGCCCATCGTTTGAGAACCACTGGTGTAGTGGGTTTTTTCATGTTGGTCTGTGCCTCATGATAACAGTAAGAAACACTTTTTTTTATTTGCCGGATTTAAAAAGGCCTTTATAGCATCTACTGCAGTGGTCTCAATTTGTTAAGGCTGGTGGCCCCCTTCCCCCCTGTTTATCATTGCAGTGGTATTTATAGTGTTTTTTTCATCGTTAGATTTCAAATCTCATCGTTCAAACAATTCATGCTCAACAAAGTGAAAACACCTTATCAATCAAGGAATAAGGGGGAGTTTTCTTGTAGAGGGAAATGTGAAATCAGTTCTGCGACGCCTATCATTGTGCCCCCAAAATCCCACCCCACCACCTCTCTGTGACCTGTCTTCTAATCTAGTTGATCATTTTTTTTTTCCTAGTTGGTAACCTCTAATCTACTGATTCTAACAATACGTAAGAAACAGCAACCTTTTAGTTAAAAAATATAATTATTAGATAAATGTCAGATATCATTGATGTTTATCAATACAAATTTTGGAGCTTTGGAAGGACCGGAATCATTTCTTTTTATTAAAGAGGAACACTTTTTATGATAACTTTCTCGAGTGTAATTGAATTGCTTGTCCATTGATCTTCTTAGCATATTCATTGCCCCACAGTCTCACCATATATTTGAGCTCTCTCATGTTCCTTTACAGATCTCTACAGACTGAACAAGAAAATCTACAACTAGAACTAGCGACAATGAGCAGTTTCTGTGAGAATGCCGAGAACAAGTCAAGCTCAGTTGCAGAAAATAACGGGTCAGTATGTGTTTATGTTTTTTCATGTTTATTATGCATTTCACCCTGAAAAAGGCACAGGCGGGTGAGGAGCTGCATTATTTTGGAAATATAGGAATTTTCTCGATTCCAAATTTCCCATCCAATTTATCGTATTTTAGTGAACATGGGACTGACACCTAAAATTTTATCCATTGTACATTTAATACTTTGTTAACTGGGCTCGGCTTTTTGGCACATCTGCTATGCGTGAGGAATGCGCCTCTGATTACTCTAAGTGGGTTTGCAGGTTCGATTCCAATAATTATGTTCGAGTGGACTGCTGGACTCCCTTATGTCATAGGTTCATGTAATCGCTGGTCGTTTACAACTTTCTCCACCATCAAGTATGTGCATCTGAGACAAATAAATGGTCAACTAATTTCATACCTGACATGCCTGGTATGGTAAGCAGACAAGAAGCTGTGGTGCGTATGATTAAGCTGTCTTATCAGCTTCATTCTCCCTATGATAAATATGAAAATCCTTTCCTAAAGTCTCTTTATGCCAGGTCATCAACAATGACAGCGAAGCGTCAATTACAGACTGAAGTCCTTCAGTTGACTCGACAAAGCAAGGAGCATGTAAGAAACAACAGAACTGTAACAAATAATATTGAAGACAAAATTGGGAGATCAATAAAGGTTAGTCTGGTATAATTTAATGTTAGATTTCTACATAGACGTCGCAATATTCAGTACTGGTTTATCGCGACTCCTTTCACCTTGAACTACATTTTTTTTACTTTATTGCTCCCTGGATTCGTGGCCCTTACTCTTCAGTAAAAAAAAATAGTTTTATTTTTAACAGGATAACCATAGTTATTTTTTTTATCACCTGCATATAATATCTAAGCCAACAAACAGAAAATATATGCATTACAAGAATTAAGCTAATCACTGAATTTACTCTTAAATTAAAATTAACTTTCAAAAGCATGTGTTTCTGGAAATGATGAGACAAAGTATACTTTACATTATTTTAGGGGGTAGACATTTTACTTTGTAGTTTCCAACACTCCAACACATGTGTGAGACAAGAGCAGCATGATATGTGGGACAAATCGGGTATGGGTAAGAAAATAGTGTGGCTGAAGTTTAACAGGGGGGGGGGGGACAAAGATTTTTGCAATGGCTGCATAAAAGGGCTCTATGCAGTGGTGGGATTCTAATTTTTTGTCAGCCGGTTCCATCATACAAATGTCGAATTTTCAGGCGGTTCTGTTACAAAAAGTCATGTAATGCTAACCGGTTCGCTGATTGCATAAAATTCCGCGAGACAGTTCTATAGAACCGGTACGAACCGGCTGAATCCCACTACTGGCTGTATGTGACATCACAGTTACTTTCCCCATTCGCTGTGATAGTGTCAAAATAACAGTAGCTGACATTGTTAAACAGAAAACATTATTATTATTTTATAAAAATTCATTGTTTGATATTTTTGGGAATAAATCGAATTTGGGATTGGGTTGTGAGAAATTTTCTCAACTTTCTCCAAGAGCAGGGGACGCATAAAATGCTATGGCTGCGGCCAGCAGGTGGTAGTTTGCTCATCCCTAGGTAAGACAGGTGGTAGTCTGTTCATCTCTGAGTAAGACAAATAGGATAGGATTCACATATTTATCCAGGGGGAGAGGGAAGCTGATAATACGGCTTAATCATATGCCGAACCACTGTCTCTTGTCCTGTTACCAGTCCATTTTGGGTATGGGATTAGTTAGCCAGTTATCTGTTTCAGATGCATGACGTACCGTACTTGAAATGAAAATACCAATATCATCCAGTTTAATGTCTTCGTAAATTGGAAACATCTGTAATTATTTAACGAGAATATCGGTCGGAGACCGAAGACTTATCGATCTTAGATCGGTAATTAGTTAATAACTCGCCAATTATACGACATAATTAACCCAAAATCTATAGGCTTTTGGTCCGAGGTAAGATGCATGCACATGCAAAATTTGGAGCAGATTCAACCACGCGTTCGCGAGATATCGCGTTCATCTAACAGACACACACACAGACACACAGACAGACAGACATACAGACAAATACCTATCAATATACTTACCGATCTTAAGATCGATAAGTAATAAAGAAATGATCAGGACTATGATTATCTGTACTAGCATTCAGTACAAGTGTAGGAGTTTTTGCAAATCATGTTTTTCAGTTTCAGAGGGAAGGGGAACGCTCCTTGCTTTGCTCAATTTCTGATTTTGGCGGAATTTCGTTTCATGTTCCTTCAAAATTATCAATGACCTTCGGTAGTGACCTTGTGATCAATGATGCGGAAATACGACGTGCAATCAACAGAGAACACAGCCCGAGATTTGGACGGAGGGCAGGTAATGATTTTTTACTGAGCCATGCTCAGAGTAAAGGTATGAAAATGCCTCATAATCATAAATTTGCAACCAGTGTTTGAACTCAGCGGGATTGTATGAACGTGTTTTTGGAATGTCATGTCAGAATAGGATTTATACACACTCACACAAATATTTTTTCTGTAACATTTCGTTCGACCAAGGTCAGAAGTACCCGAAATAAAATTCAGTGTCTCTATATTAAATAATATTTTTGACAAGGTTTCTCATATTCACGTGTTCAAATCCACCACAAATGGTAGCTTATTTTATAAGTAATTTAAATACAGGATAATTGGGAAATTTTAGTATCAAATCTTTTACAGTACCGATATTATTTGAGGCTGTTGATGAAATCGCAGCTGTTATTATGTTTGTGTAATTTAATGTGAACGTATTTGAGGGCTGATTCGCGAGTCTTGCTCAAAGATGGAGCTCATCATTTCGTAGCGTTTTGTCTGAGGAAGTCTGACCTTGGTCATATGGAGCACTGCAGAAATATATTTGTGAAGTATGCAGTAAGACCCTTGAATCACGTAGAATATAGAAGTCCAACACTATATCTTCAATACATATTCGAATACTTTCTTCTTACAGATACTTTTGATATAGATCTATCATCTTATACACCGACACCAAGTCTTCTGGCCCGTCCCGAGTCACCGAACCTAAACGAGACGTCAAGAAACAGAATCGAACCAAGTAAGTTTAATTGTTTGTTTTATGTTATATTTTTGCTCCATACAAGAAGCTGTCTATATCAGAGAACACACAGGGGTGTAATGAACAGATCTTTACCACTGATACATGAGAATCTAGAGCGGGAGTTCCCAAACCTTATTGGCCGCAGGCCAAAATTAGAATCCAAAAGCATAGCGCCAGATACACCTTCATTTGACATTTTGTGTTTGTTCGACTCATAATGGCGATTAATGTCGTATTCCTTCAGAACTGGAATAGTTTGTTGGCGAAGAAGACAAATCGCTAAAGTTTGATTCTTTTCAATGCAGAATTTATCTAATAATTGTCTGTTTTTGGAGTCTAGTTTTCATTTGTTTTCTGACATCTCTAAGCTTTCTTAAGGTACTGCCCTATGTAATATCCTAATACTGGTAGGTATAATTGAGATACTGGTATAATTGAATTGTTACGATACACGTGCTTAATTTACACTGTGATAATGACGTAACAATTAGATCTATATCACACACTTAACCTCGGCGGGACATTTTAAGTCATTACGCGGGCCGGATTTGGGCCGCGGTTTGGGAACCCCTGAAATAGAGTGTAGCATATTTAATAATAGTGGCGAAACTAATTTAACTAATTACGGTACTAATTACGAAACTAATTTAACTATGATTTTATTTAAACAACTTATATTAATATAGACCAGGTGGGGGCAAGCACCCAGAATGACGGTGGGTGGCCATGTAAGTGTGACGTAAAAAGTTAAATTTTATGAACAGAATCATAATTACAGTAATACAAAAGCAAAAGTGGAAAACAATAGGCTTAGTCCAAAACTTCAACAAATGCCTCGAGCTATTTTTTAGCTAAAACATCACAATTTTAGTTTGGTTGTGGGCTTGTGGCAGCATGATTGAATTACCCAACGGACCGGATTTGGTCCATCGTTTGTCTATGGCAAATATTGACTCTTGTGTTTGAATGAAAATCATCAAACCATTGCAAAATCCCGGCTGAGAAACACTGTTAGACATACAGTGAACTCAAGATGTTTAACTTGTTATCAGTAATCAGTAATTTATTTTTTCACCATTCTAAAGCACACAATGTGAATACACAATACAAGAAATAGGAAATATGGTACTTTAGGGCGAAGGGAGGCGCGAGACACCAAGACTGGTGATCGAGCAGCGACACCCATGACAAGTCTAACAGTAATAGATAAATAACAGTAATATATAAATCAAACAAACAATAAATATTAGAACAGGTTACAGCAACACATATCTGCTTTAATCTCTTTTGCGATTTTTAACTGTTTTACATCTTTTTAGTTCCGTCTCTTAACCCTCGTTTCCGTGGCAACAATCGACGCCGGGGTCGTGGAGGTCGCACTTCGAATATATCTTCATATTTGACAATAGGAAATGAACGTCCATCACCCACGAGTTCTACTGGAGGGAGTCAAGAGTTTGCACCGCATGTGACTGGCGTCCGAACAACATTATGGCAGTATAGGAGCAAGGGACAAGTAAAAAAGTGAATGTCTTTGTCATAAAATATCTTTTTATGGCAAACAGTCGTGATTATAGTACGCAGAGCCGCTAAGTTAATGAAATTTATATTCGATTCGTATCTTTGACAGTAGGTTATAAAATATTGGGTCTCGAGCCCTCGCTCTAAACAATTCTGGGAAATTCATGGTCTCCAGCCCCCACTTTACACTCTGAGAAAATCTAAATTTAATAACTTTTGCATCTTTTTTAGGAAAACTTGATCTTCTGCCTTTTTATATTCTTTGCAAAATTTTGACTTGTTTCATCATCATAGAGTGAGGTGTGAAATTCCGACTCTTTCTTGTCTGAGGAAATCTGATTGTCGAATCTAGCTAGCTTAAACTTTGACCCCAGCCCTGTTTTAGTCCAAAAAAAATTCAATGCGATGGCATTAGGGGTTAGGATTTTCATACTTACACTGGGAGAGGCGAGTCAATATATATGCTTAGTTACATGGCGAATCATGGTTACTAGTCCATGTTAGAGGTGGGAACAAACAGTTTACCAATTAATGATTCCAGGCTGGGTGCGTGGCGCAACGTTCTAAACTTTAGAGTTACACTTGTTATTGCACTTCTGATTACCTTGCGTGAGTTTGCAGATTTAAATCTTGCGAGGGATGATTGTGGGCGAGAGGCACGGCTCCTTGCCGTCATAGAGTGGTTCACTTTACCACTGGTAAGTTACGGCTATCTGAAATAAATAACTGGTTAACTAATCTCATACCTGACATGGACTGGTGACTGGTCACTATATGATTTAGATTTCTTTCAAGCTTTCTCCACTCCCTGGATGCTTATGAATATCCTATCCTGAATATGAATGTAGTGTGGGGGAGTAAGCCTTGACCGACCACAGGTTTCATATTTGTCTATGGTTCTCTATATACATGAGCAGTCTAGTTGGCTTTTCTCTCCCTCAGGATGAACATGGAAAATAATCGTAAATAAAATAAATTGCAAGACGCTAATCTTGGCTCTGTATCACATTTACAACTTATAAAAACGAACCAAAATCAGAACTTCCAACTCCTTTGCAGTCAGAATTTTATTTTTACTAGGAACAGGTTTCATTCGTGAACCTAACCACTTTGAAACTCATTTTGAATGTGGGTCAAAATCAAAATTTCCAACGGAAACTGAAAAAGTTACATATTACAAAATGGTTGAAATTTTTTTTGTGCCCCTGTGACCCCACTTTGGACTGGACTTCATTGCATCATAGAGTGGGTCACATAACCGTTTACTGGTTACTGCTCCTTCTGTCATCAACTTTCCTCTCCAGTTGAATATAAAAATCCGATCATATAAAAAAATCTTGCAACTTTTTCAGGTGTTTCGGAATGAAAGGCAGTGATATCGGATGTATGAATTGGCCGAGAGGTATTGCCGCTACACCAGATGGAAACATAGTGGTCGCTGACAGCAGTAATCATAGGATTCAGGTATTTTTGAGGGGGTATAATTTTATGTTTAAATGTTTGTGAAATGAATAAAAGTAACAGCTTTCAAGCAAGAATACAATCTCAAACCACTGAAAATTTTGAAACGATTGGTCCAGCAGTTAAAGAGATTTGCACAAGAAGAAGATGAATACTAATGTCGCGGAATGAAGTGTCCGTGGTTATATTGTTTGTATATATATTTTTATAGACTGTTATGTCACTACATGTGAGGCAGAAACTGTCTTTCGAGCTCTCTTCTCCGGTCGCTGCGCTGGCGGCCGGACATGTTTTCAGTTCTCTAGTGATGTTTTGTTAAATCTGTTTGGCTGTTATATGCTTTGGAGTTGCCGTACAATAAACAACCAATCCGAAATCTTTGAGTCTTCTGATTCATCTACAACCACGGTAACAACAACTTCGTCCGTGACACTAACAACAACAACATAATATTGAAACGATCGTTGTGTACTCACCATATCTTATAATCACAGCGAAGATATTCCAGATCCATAGTGTGGAAACTGTGTCTCATAAAAATGAAGTGGAAAGTATGTTATTGTCCTCTATTTCCCCTATTTTACTGATCCGTAGCTAATGATATGCTGACCCCAGAACAAAGAGCTAATCCCAGAAAATTAGGCAAAAAAGTGGGTCCAGAACACTGGCTTTATTAGCCAGAAAATTTATATTTGATTCAAGTTTTTTCATCATCACTGACAGATTTTTGATTTGTCCGGGACATCAATTCATACGTTTGGAAGTTACGGAACAGGCTTTGGTGAATTTGATTGTCTTGCTGGAGTCACTGTGACATCACAAGGATGGATTATTACATCAGACAGATATAATCATCGCGTTCAAATATTTGATTCTCAGGGAAGATTCATCAGGATGTTTGGAGAGGAAGGGTCTGGTGTGTTTTTTTCATTATTATTTTCGTTTTGACAATTTCTTATTCCCGATGTATAAACACCAAGGTCAATTGCCAAAAATTGTATTTCTGATAACTCGGGTTCACCAGCGGTTCCCCCAGCGCTTTACTAAGTGCAACCTGAAAATTACCAAAATTGTATTAAAAGTTACTGATATATGATTGAATATTTGAAAAGGTGTATTCAGAGCAGTAGCCGCACGCACACCTCTTATTAGGTAAATATTTGTAAACGTTATGACGCTATGTTGTTTTGTTGACATTGCCTTCATTCTCAAAACCTACATCAGGGTGGTCCAAACCCAGGCCCACGGGCCACATGTGGCCCGCTGCTTCATTTCTTGTGGCCCACGTTGCATTTGCGCAAGGGTAAACAAAAAATCGCATTTGGTGTTGTTTTCGCATAAAAATTAACCAGAAAAATCTTCTGACATATTGTTACATCACTAATGTCATTGAATTGACTGGTGTTATGGCTAGCTGAGGCAACCAGCGAAGTTGAATAATGTGCTTGGCTAGTCTAAATTGTTGGTTTTTATATTTTCGATCGGGAATATATGCTAACAAAATCGGCTTTATAGAAAACTAAAAACCAAATGAGGAATCTATTAGCCTAGGTTGGCTATGCCTGATAAATAAACATTAATGTAATGGCCAACCAATGTAATTCCTGCCTGGTGGTTTTTTGCAAGCAACCTAGACAGTATTACAAAAAATGCTGCCTATATGTCAGAAAATTTAGTAATTACCCTCCTGTATCTCAAATTTGGTAAAAATTGGTGATCAATCAATCTGCAGTTATTTGTAAGTTGTTTTGCAAACATGAGTTTGAAATAAAAACTAACCAATTCAAATAGATTTTTGACTAGATACAGGAGGAAAAATATCACAATGCTTGCTTAATATGAAACCTCAACGGGCATTTTCTTCGTATGGCCCTTCCTTCGTTATGAAGATTTTGAAGTCTTACACTGAATGTAGATATAGTAAAACTTTTGCACTTTAAAGTGAGTTTTTTGCATGTTTTTGCTTGATAAATGACAAATAATAACCAATGTGTTTGGACAATAAAAGTGTTTGTTTTGTGTTGCACTGTTTACCTATTCTTAGCACTATTGTGGCTCGCGAACAAAACAAAAATTATAGTGTGGCCCGTGAGGCCGACAACCTTGGACCACCCTGACCTACATGTTCACAAATTTTTTAAACACGAGCATAAAACACGATCACAAAGTTTTATTCAGAAGAAGCATTTTTTTTTCGTGTAAGTGTGTCATGTGTTTTCTCTGATAATTTGGCGTCGCACAAACAGAATGTTTGGGAACCGCTGAATCCACAGATTATATGAGGTGGAACGACAAGCCAATCTCTAATACCAGTAGCGCATATAATTTATCACATTTGATCAGTTCGTCTGTAATTTCTATAAAGGTTGGTTCGCCAAAATTGTGGTCAGATTTTACCGGTCCGTCCCTGAAAAAAGGTTGCCGACCACTGGCGTAGTTGGCTTTTCTTTTTCTCAGGATGAACATGAAAAATATTTGTATTCAACATGAATTGCAAGTAACATGCGCTATTAGCACAAAATGTTTGAGTGATTGGAAATCCACATTAACTATTATGCTTGAAATTAAAAGTTGCTTGTTTTTGTCCAGGTGAGGGTGAACTGAGTTATCCTTGGGGAATAGCAACCGACAGCATGGGATTTGTCTACGTCTGCGATAAAGACAATCATAGAATTCAGGTATACTGTATACTTTGACTATAGAGCCGATTTTCTTTTCTTTGTTCTGGGGTTGGCTTTATTGCTTTGAAAAAAAAAAAGAGTGCTGGTGCGTGAAAGCCTTGGATATAATAAAGGAAGTGATGTCGAACTGTTGCTGTTTTAATGCGACCGCCATTATGACAGTCGCTGTTTTGATAGTCACTCACTTGATTACGTCGATATTATGAAGTCGCCATTATGACAGTCACTATTTGGAACCCGAGTCGCCTAGGATTCAGTACAGTCCAATTGTTCTGCAAGATTGCATTCAAATCCAAGAGTCTAAAGACTCCTTATAACTATTACCGTTAGTTTGCCACTATTAATAAACTGGATACACTTCATAGATCATTTTGTTTTGCCAGTATTAGGCTAGCCTTATATAAATTTAGAGTTTTTTTTGCACAAGACAATTAACTCACTATTAGACAGGGGTTTTGCTCCACCAACATGGGTAAAAACCTGTAAGCTATTACTTCACTCGATCTGGGCTAGTACCCATACAAGAGTCCATGATTAAACGATCTCATCCACTTTTCTCTCTCAGTTAAAATGTTTATCTTTTGTTATATTTCAACAGGTTTTTACTCTTGATGGAACATTCATTCGCAAATTCGGTCGAGTTGGTTCGCAGGATACCCAATTTGACAGCCCGCAATATCTTTCAATAACTCAGGATAGTAAGGCAAGTGTTTTTTATTGCTTTGATGTACTTTTGAAAATAATGCTGGTCTGGTGCATTTGCCAGTATCCCTAACCCACTGTGCTGGGTCCAAAAACTGTATTTATAAAATAAATACACATTATACTTATATATAATGTCAAAATATAATACGGCAATTAAAAGAAACAGGTACAGGTAGTATAACTAAGTCAGCATTTCAAAAAATATATAAGTTGAATTGCATAGAATTAAATACTGTTGCGACAAAAAAATGACTATTTTTATAGAGGCTTAGCGCCATTGCGCTGAGTGTCAAGAATACTCACGCCATCATCTCTAATTGAGCTTCGCAAGTTTGCAATGTAGAATCAGGATAATTATGTGCAAGAGGATTGCTATACTCCTCGCCGCCATAGGGTGGGGGTTCATGTAACCGCTGGTCAGTCACAGCTTCCTTCCACCATCAAATCCACGTATATGAAACAAATATCTCGATAACTAATCCCATACTAGACATGAACTGTTAACCAGAAAAGAGGTCATGGCCATATTAACCATCAAATCGCTCCTCTTCCTCGCCCAAAATCCTGATATCGATAAATTAGACACCTGCATACTGAAAAGATTCTGGTCTTTTTAAATATAGTCCTTCATTAGCTCAGTGAGAAAGGCATATTAATCGTTAATTACAAAAATCATTTCTTTACCACAGGTTGTTGTTGGAGACAGTGGAAATCATCGAATTCAAGTCTTCGATAAATATGGAAGGTTTCTGTACAAGTTTGGGTCGGAAGGTACCAGTGATGGACAGTTCAAATATCCAAGAGGTGTCGCTACAGATCAACATGGGAATATCATCGTTGGGGACAGCGGAAATAATCGAATTCAGGTAAGTTTCTCTCTGTAAAGTTTTCCTATGAATGCACTAATATTGAACGAAATGGAGTATGCACTCATATTGGGATACAGAGTGCGCATTCACATTTCCAACCCATTTCTTGTATTTTATCATATTTCTGTGGTTGTATGAAACTGAATTGATTTATATATTTGGGGGAGTGAACATGCACCACTTATTTATGGCGAAACGCTCCAAATTGAATCAAAAATAGTCCATTCTGCTGACTATGGAGTAAAATAAATCATTTTATACTAAATTTTGTTCTTATTGGAAGTTACCTTTATCTGCAGTTAATGCGCATTTACGTTGGCTTTGGCTTTATTGGTGACATGGTTGCCGATATATGCTAACAAGTTTGCTTTGAAATCAAGCGAGGAAGGCTCTTTTGTTATATTTCAGATATTTCGCAATGATGGAAGCTTTTTATCCAGTTTTGGCAGCTGGGGTTCTGAGCCTGGACAAATGAAAGGGTTGGAAGGGGTTGCAATTCTACGGAACGGAGACATTGCAGTCAGTGATAGAGAGAATCACAGAATACAAATATTCTGACATTCAGAATGAGATCCGTTTGCTCAACAGTTGAGCTTTGTGTGCTCGAATTTCACTGCATTTGATCGAGTCTGAGATATTGTTAGATTCCGCGCCATCCGCAGCATGGCCCATACTAGGGTGTCTGGTTCGGGTCTGCTACAAGTTTCTGGTTTTCGTGGTCTCAAATCCGGATTTTTTCGGTTTTTGCTAGTTCATGTTCTTCCGAAATGATATGTGCACTTTTTTTTTATATATTACAAAATGAAGAAAGGTTCTTAAGAATTTAAATTTATATCTCGCTTTCAATTTTTTTCATAATAACAGTTTCAATGAGTGCATTTTTGGACCGTATTTTCTTGGTGAAATTGTATTCAATCAAAATGCGTTTGAGAATTTTAAATGAACACTAATGCTAAAGCTACATTGCTAAATTAATTGATATGAGTTCAGTTACTACAACTCATATTATCACTTGGTTCCGAACGCCGCCTTCACTAATTACTGCCTGTGTACAAATTTATGAATGCGTGGCACGATTTCGGAAGACATCAAGTAGTACTGAAAACTTGATATTGATTTAAAATAAACGGCTTTCGGATTACAAGAAGTGCTCCAACACTCAGTTTTGAACTTCGGGTAAACCCAGGTCAGACACCCAAGTGCCACATTGGCGATAATACCTCATGTATATTCTTGAAATCATTCCGTTTCCCAAGTGCCATTCCTTTGTATTCGATATTTTTGTTATTTGTGGAATGTACAAACATGCGAATCATGTTTAATATAATTTAGTTCATTTTATAATCATCATTATTATGAGATCACTGTGGATGCATTATTACATCGTAACCTATTGCACTATTATGTCTTGTTCACTGTCATTGTAATAAATTTTATCAGGAATAGTGAATAATTTTTGATGATGCATCAATTCTGACTTACCAGGTTTTAAAATTTTGGGTTCGAGCCATCATGGCCTAATCAATATTTCATCAAGTCTTGTCTGCTAAAAGCTGTTTTCTCTGTTCCAATATTTGTTTCCACTGAATAGGTGGTTCAGGTACCTGCTGGTCGGTTCTGGCTTCCTCCACCATACAAGTGCGGTAGGATTTACGAATTTATACCGGGGGAGAGGAAAGCCGTTAAAACTAATATGGCTAATGATTGACGAAAAAATAAATCTTTCTCTATCTAACCACGGACTCTCGTCCGGTTATCGTGCCAGTTCATGTCAGGTGTGGGTAGGCTTAGCACAATCCGCAACACCGCCGAGCCATACCGGTACCCTACATGGACTGGTACCATAACCGGACGAAAACCGTACTAGCGGGCTTCTTCTTCCCGGGGATAGATATGTAAATCCTACGGCCTGTCGGTGGAGTACCGGTATCCATCCTCTCACACATGATTCCACCACGGTAATCAGCGGTACGGTGGCGAGTGTTTTCCTGACGTTTAGCATGATTTTCCACACGGTCGAATCGAATTATAAAAAGGTCTTAAATTTGAAGTAGTGAAAAAAGTTCTTCGCATTTAATCGTTTTTATTGAAGCATTGCCGATCCAGAGAAATATCTTCCAAATCGGCAGAAAACCCACCGCCATAGCGGTTTTTTGCGTGGTCGTTAGATAGCAGGAGAGGGTCGCAGCTAAACTTTGTTCTTATGCGATGATCACTCTGTGAGTTTCGCGTGTGAGTGGTTTTTAATCAGTAGTTATTTTCTCACCATACTTGAAGCACACTCGATATGCAAATTGAAATAAATAATTAAAAACCATTTCAGGGTGAGGGGATCCGCAAAAAACCAAATTTGGTTATCCAGCAGCGGCACCCATAAGCAAGTCCAACAAGAAAATAATAACAACAAGAGAGCTACGCCCAAATATATGGACACGTCTGTTCGCAGTACAGTACGGTTTACCGTACCGTCAGATCACAGTCTACAAATACATTCACACCAAGCGAAGCAGTACCCTTGAGGTGTATATACACGGCTAATCCAACCCACTCACCGCACCCGCAAGCAGAAAGTCGCACGTAGCAAGATGGCCGCCGCGACCTTCAATTCGGCACAAAATCGTAAACGTCTAGCGCCGCCAATGCGCACTCTAGTTATATACACCTCAATGAGCAGTACAGTAGGACACAAAATGACGTCCGATATCCCAGAACGTTTAATGACGTCATAGCAAACAAAAACAAATCTCACAGCGCTAACAGAAATATTTAAAATAGCTTTCTGGGGAAAAATTTTATCTTCAACCACTGAAAATTTCAAAGCAATTGGTCCAGTATTCGAAGAGAAAAGCGTTTTTTTAAACATTCCGCTAGGTGTGTTATTCTGTGTCAAACAACAAGAACAACATAATATTGAAAAGATCGTTATGATCACTAAGTGTCCAAAAAGTCGAACTGTATATATACAGTAACATATATGTTAATTTGGAAAAACAAATACGTCAATGCATGTCAATGTCAACCTGGTGTGCTCAGTAATCTCGCTCTTCAACAACAAAACAAAAAACGACTCCGTGCACCAACAATCTGAGCAGCCATGACGACCGCTGGGTTAAGGCGAAGTCAAAACTGTACCATCAAAGGCGACTGTGGTCGTGTATAGAACATTGTATGTTGATTGTGTATGGTGCAAGGCCACAGTAAAACTGAGTTTTGCCCCTGTACTCTGGTTAGTCAGGCGCTTACTTGCAAGATGGTGAATATAATATGCGGCTCAATGTGGTTACAGGGAGTCCTCGACTTACGACGTTGTTCCGTTCTTGAGACGCGGTGTAACCCGATTTTGAAAATGTAAGTCGGAACAACCGAATTGGCGTACAGGCTCACTGAAACTGTGTACCATGTGACTGAAGCTTAGTGATTATTCGTTCATAATCGTAATAGTTCGCAATCGTAAATGACGAAAACCAATGAGCCCAAAGCACTGATTTTCTTGGTCACAATGATCCAGTTTAGGGCTTAGATATTACAGTACAGTATTATCTTTCATATTTTTATGGATTGCGTTTGTAATCTTGAAACAGCGTTATGGAGTGCGCGTTCGTAACCTAGAAACAGCGTAAGTCGCGACCGTCGTAACCCGAGGACTCCCTGTATAAGCTGTATTCGATTCGTGGTATAGGTCGACAACACTGAATTGTTGTGGCACTTTCATCTATCCGTGTGGCCCACGAGTCAGTAATCATTAGTTTATTTCATCACCATATTGGAATGTGAGTTGCCATTCCCCGCACGTCTATTGCCACGGGTTATACTTACGTTTAACGGGGAACCTGGTGTGAAGGTTTAACCACCAAATATGGATGACATTATGGGCTTTTGTTGGAATTTCATTAACAACGACTTGGCGAAAGAAAATTGTGATGAATACCAACCTGTACGCAACTCAGCAAGATGTTTGGCATGAGTTCAGCACTAGGGCAAACTGTGAATGTGAATTGGTTTCTAAGATTATAGTATTAGCTTTGGTTGGAAGGTTAGTTTTCTTGGAAGGGAAAACCCCAAACGTTGACGAAAAAAAATATAGAAATTATTGAATCCTTATTGTTACTGTTCCATATTCGAAATTATATCATAATGTCGCTGGTCTGGCACAAATACTTTGGTAGAAGAGAGGGCTAGTCAGAGAGTCACCGACCCGACTAGTAAGC
The DNA here is from genome assembly GCF_013122585.1 of Styela clava. NCBI lineage: Eukaryota > Metazoa > Chordata > Ascidiacea > Stolidobranchia > Styelidae > Styela > Styela clava. The sequence goes on along the minus strand of NW_024102840.1, from coordinate 2,116,087 downwards.
TAACTATGATCGGAAACCAAGTAGCCAGTCCAATACTACCCCATAATTTGACCCACCTATATATTCGACTCAAACTTTGATAGAATGCTGCAAAGGATAAGGTATGTAGAGGATAAATGAAAAAAAGACTCATTAGTGTAGGGTAGGCTACAGGCAAAATCGATGAAATAGTAAATAACGTAAGTCAACAAAATGAGTAATGTGAAGTCAACAGTGATTACAGAATGACACACCAGAAGCAGTCACCAAGATGTAAACCTGGTTTGCCTTTGCATGTATCACAGTAGAAATTCGAGTCTCTTCGTTATCCTTCAATCTAAAAGCTGATGCAGTATTTGCATTCTTCAAGAATCTGCTACAGATATAACCCAACGATTATTGCTGTTTGATTAATTTGTATTTTGTATTGTTTGAAGAAGTTAGACCATGATCTAACGAAAGCTCACGAATATACTTACTATTACGTTGAAAGAGATCATGTTAGTTTCACTTATCTAAAACAAAGCTTGACTTTTGTTGAGATTTATTATTGAATTGATTGGTAGTCACATTTTTGAGATCCTCTAGCAGTGGCGTGCATGTCTACATAAAATGGCGCCAATGGCGAGGTTGCGCCTCCTTGATCGTCCCCAATTGGAAATTAATATATTGAAACATTTTCCTTTTTGTCATTTTGCAACCCAATGGACCTTTCCCCGACCTTTGACCCCCGAAAAATTCTTTTTGCACTTCAGCGTTGCAAAATTATCGGGCAATCTTGAGAGTGCTTAAATGCTGTAAAAGGGGCTATTTGTTCCAAACCATCGTTATGATTAACCGCATACAACAATCTGTTTTTCTAAAGTATCGGTATAGAATTTTAGCCTAGTCTATCACAGCTATTTCTACACTAATTTTTTATTAAATTAAATTCCTAGGAAGACAGAGTGATTATTGAATTATCTGATTTATATTTGAGTTTCCGAAACACAACTGAAAACTAACGATTAGAGTTCAAAAACGAGGTAATGTTTACGACCACGCTTAAAAATATGTCTGAGTGAGAAAAGTGTCTGAGCGGATGCGAAACGGGAGCATCGTTACGTCACTTTTTGCATCTTGCTGATTGGCCAATGTCACGAAGTAAACGAGGAAGTCGATGCTCACGGAAAGGTCCATCAACACAACGCCCATGGCGCGAGTCAAGGCTGCCACGCCCTGGATACGCCACTAGCCAGAGTAAAACTTCAATGAACATAATCTATTTTACATTGCGTTTTATTGGACACGTTTAGTGGCCATAACGATCGTTTCAAAATTTTGTTGTTATTGGACACGTAGTGGACATAACGATCGTTTCAATATTATGTTGTTGTTCTTGTTCTTTGACACGTTTTTAAAAAGTCGCTTTTCTCTTCGAATACTGGACCAATTGCTTTGAAATTTTCAGTGGTTAAAGATAAAAATTTTCTCCAGAAGGCTATTACTTTTTTTTTCGCTATGACGTCATCAAAATTATGTGACTCTACGTGTCCATATATTTGAGCATAGCTCTCTTGTTGTTATTTGTCTCCGTCTCCATTTTTGAAAAATCGCTTTTCTCTTCGAATACTGAACCGATTGCTTTGATATTTTTAGTGGTTAAACATAAAATTTTTCTCCAGAAGGCTATTACTTTTTTTTTCGCTATGACGTCATCAAAATTATCGCCACTGGGTGGCGCTACGTGTCCATATATTTGAGCATATCTCTCTTGTATCTTTTATTATGTAGTCTTCATCATGTCCAAATTATCGACAACATTGTAATATTTGAAATTGACTTCATCCACAGGCAATGCTGAACCAGACCTTTATAAATATATTCTTCTTATTGAAGCTTCTATATAACTTTTCTTTCAGTAAAGGTGCAAAAACAATTCATAAAACTCATTTCATAGCAAAAAAAGTAGACGTAACTAACAGTTGAGGTCACGTGAAACTAACTACATTTCCTTGCTCTATACCTTTGTGCAGGTGGATCCGTATGCGTATAACGCAAGGATGCTATGACGAGAGTGAAAATGACTTTTCTAGATTTCTGTACCGTTTCGTCTGACCTCGGTAAATAGAATAAAAAAGTAAACAAGGACTTTGTAAATAGCGAGCAAAGTCTATCGTTTGAATGTGTTGAACTTATTGTATCATAGTTTAAATTAATAATACACAAACAGTAATAGTAATTCTGAAAAGCGTTTCAACCTCAAAGGGAATAGAATGCATTTGAAAATAATTAAACAGTATTTACTGTAAAAATATAAGGTATATATATATTAATAAACGTAAACCGCAGCAAATCTAAGATTTTTTTACTATCCACCAATATTTCTATCATGAACCTGTATGTTTTAAAAAAGTGAGTGATAGTATTATTTATCAGTAATTGTCCTCTTGTCGTCTGAAATCTAAAGTCTCCTCTGATAGCATGGCACTAGTAGCAAATAGAAATACTGTTAACTTGGTCGTCGTTAACATGTAGGTTACATATACTACTGATTCAGTCAGCAAGAGTTAACTTTTCTTTTTAATTAAAAACTGAACAATATCTTGATCGCGAGATGGCGCTATCAAATAGTAATAGGAACCGAAAATGTTGAAACTTTCTTGAAAAGTGTTTTCACGAACAAATATATTTCAAAGAAGCAAGTGCAATGGAGTTAAACATATATGAGTTAAACATATCTCTCACTATTTTAGCGACATATTCAATAACTAATTGGATTCGATTTTACAGCGCAGATTGTAAAGCTACAGGCAGTCAGTAGTTTATATTATCATACCAAAAGTACACAATAGACAAACATAATTACGAAGGATATAAATAAATACGTTTCAGCGTGAAGGGAAACGCGATAAACCAGTGATGGTTATCGAGCAGCGTCACTTATGAGGGAATGAGTCTAAAATTATATCATAATGAGGAAAATAAGTCAAAGATAAGATAACAAAAGTCGTAAATAATAAGACACGTTTAAGCGAGCTATATCTCGTTGGCACTCTAGTTAATAAAAGAAAGCTGCTCCAGACACCACAGGCCGGGGTAGCTATGGTAACAGCAGTTGATTGGATAACAAACGGAAAAATACGCAGTACCGTTGAATAGCATTCGAGTAGAGATCTTGCTACGCAAGAAAAGACAAGCCAAATAAAGTCTGTGAAATTTCTAAAGTCAATTATTACTGTCGTCTGAGATATGAATGCTTACATATTTGCATAACTGTGAAAAATAATATATATCGTTACAGACGTAAACAATAAGATCTTCTGCCTCCTATTTCACGTACAGTCTCATAATGCTGTCAGCGGTCACACAACGTGATTGATGGATTTTCAAATACTCACGAAGCTAAAGATTCGAACTTACGTTGCAAAGAAAACAAAACTCGTTTGTGTTTGTTCGTTTTCGAGGCAAGGAGACCAGCTCAAATAAAACTGGATTGGCGTATTTCACGCTAGCCAGCCAATTAAATGACTGCGATATTCCTATATGGCCAAAAAAGTTATTTCTAAAAATATGTGACCAAAATGATTAAAATCTGACAAGCTTAGGGGAACTAAACAATTTCAATATTCGTGTGACGCTATTTCATGTTCGGGTAAATTATAATGTAAAAATACGCAAAAAGTCTGTAGATTACGGGTTATATCGTCATTGAGTGTATATTATCGATTCCATGTCTAACATTACCTGGCAATGATTTCTGTTTATTCTCGATTAAAACTTTATCTATAAGAGCAATGTTAAAAAATGACTGGCAATTTCAAATATTTTCAGTTAAAATGTACTAACATATTTGACATTACCGGGATGGACTCCTGGGATTTTATTTTTCCAAAATGTAATCGGATTTGAGGAGCTCTTACTTGAATACCAAGCCATCACACATTCCCTTTTTCTGATTCATTTCCAATGTTCATATCTCCGGGAAATGACAATTTCACGTACAGTCTCATAATGCTGTCAGCGGTCACACAACGTGATTGATGGATTTTCAAATACTCACGAAGCTAAAGATTTGCACTTACGTTGCAAAGAAAACAAAGCTCGTTTAAGTTCGTTCGTTTTCGAGGCAAGGATACCAGCTCAGATAGAACTGGATTGGCGTATTTCACGCTAGCCAGCCAATTAAATTACTGCAATATTCCTATATGGCCCAAAATGTAATTTCTAAAAATATGTGACCAAAATGACAAGCTTTGGTATTATTGTCTCCCCAGTCATCGTGGTTTGGGAAAATAAACAAATTCAATATTCGTGTAACGCTATTTCATGTTCATGTGAATTACGATGTAAAAATGCGCAAAAAGTCTGTAGATTACGGGTTATATTGTCATTGATTGTTTATTATCAATTCCATATCTAGCATTACCTGGCAATGATTCCTGTTTATTATCGCTTAAAACTTTATCTATAAGAGCAATGCTAAAAAATGACTGGCAATTTCAAATATTTTCAGTTAAAATGTACTAACATATTTGACATTACCGGGATGGACTCCTGAGATTTTTTTTTCCAAAATGTAATCGGATTTGAGGAGCTCTTACTTGAATACCAAGCCATCACACATTCCCTTTTTCTGATTCATTTCCAATGTTCATATCTCCGGGAAATGATAATTTCACGTACAGTCTCATAATGCTGTCAGCGGTCACACAACGTGATTGATAGATTTTCAAATACTCACGAAGCTAAAGATTCGCACTTACGTTGCAAAGAAAACAAAACTCGTTTGTGTTCGTTCGTTTTCGAGGCAAGGATACCAGCTCAGATAAAACTGGATTGGCGTATTTCACGCTAGCCAGACAATTAGATTTCTGCGATATCCCTATATGGCTCAAAATGTAATTTCTGAAAATATGTGACCAAAATCTGACAAGCTTTGGTACTATTGTCTCACTAGTCATTGTGGTTTGGGGAACTAAACAAATTCAATATTCGTGTGACGCCATTTCATGTACGGGTGAATTACAATTTTAAAATGCGCAAAAAGTCTGTAGATTACGGGTTATATCAATGGTGGGCATAGTTTTTGAACCAGAGGTCAAAAATTTTGCCCACTCAGAATGGCGGACCATGTGAGTATGCGGTAAAAAGTTACATTTGATGAACAATATTTACAGTGTTACAAAGCAAAGATGGGAAACAATAAGCCTCCTGCCAAAACTAAATTTAACCGCAATCTCAACAAATGACATGAGCTATTTTAGCAGAAACATCAAAATTTGATTTCAGTTCGGTTATGTCAGCATCAGGCGGGCCAGATTAAATCACTCAACGGGCCGGATTTGGCCCGCGGGCCGTACTTTGCCCATGTCTGGGTTATATCGTCATTGATTGTATATTATCGATTCTATATCTAAAATTACCTGGCAATGATTCCTGTTTATTATTGCTTAAAGCCCTTTCATGACTAATTTAGTTTTTTCAATATCTTTGCAATATTTAGTATTTTTTATAATGAAATTTAAACATGATTTTTAATTAAAGATGTGTAACAAAACGAAACACGTAAAAAAAGTGTTGTTTGTTTGTTATTTATGGGTTATTTCTGTCCCGGCAGAACCGGAAAGGGGGTTTTACCGGGACAATAATGTCCCAACAGCCTCTGAATACAAATAGCTGTAAAATCATATTTTATTGTTCATGACAAATAGCGAAGCAATTTTTGCAGTACGGAAGAAAGCAGCTTTTGCATAAAGTTTTTTTCTCCTCTCCTCATTTTTTTTCGAGCACATTCTACACATCTTCTGCGTGTTTTTCCTTCTACAGGAAGGTGCTCTCCCACATTCTTCATGCCTTTCACAAGATTCGAGGGTCTTCCCGACCGTGACTCATCCAAGCTTTGGAAAACGCTGTCTTGCCTAATACGCTAAAAAGTTGATTTCAGACACAAAAGAAGTTCTTCCAAATAAAACGTTTTAGAAGCACCGGAGGGTTTTTCTTGCGTGTTAAAATGAGTAAAGAAGCTTGGACCTATCTTTAGAAAATGTAGTCTTGATCACAGCATTTCCCATGAAAGGTTCAGTTGACCAGTAGAGGTTCACTGTCGGAAGCCTGGCGAAGCACATTACAAGAAGACAACCAACCAGAGACATCATCTCATATGGACTAGTTTTTTTTTGATAATTTTTTTTTTCTGTTTTTCCAAAATTTGTAAACTCTAGTTTGTGTAATATGCCATTTGTATGAATACGCTCCATGGCCAATTTTTAAAAATATTTCGTATATTGAGGATTTTTTTGTCAGATAATCTGTTATTTTACATTCCCTCTCAGTCGATGGAGAAAATTTGGGTGTAAATCTAGAGATGTTTTTTCAGTTGGAAGGCGAAGCTGGATTCGCATCCATAGGTTCCACACCATCATCTGAGTTATCAGCATTATCATCATCTGACTCGTTTTCACTTGTTGATCCACCATGTGAATCAGTATGCGTAGGATTAATCACAGAATCATCAAAATTGCTGTCAGATTCAGACAAGAAATGCAAAACTTGAGAGGAGCTATAATTGGACATTTTTGCAGTAAGCCAACCTAAAAGATTGGCAAATAACAGGCTTAGCTCTAGGTACACTGCAAAACATGAATTATACAGTCGTTATATTTTATTTCATCTAAACATGTTTCTAACATAGCAGACTGCTGGGACACATTTGTCCCACAACGTCTAATCAAAAGGCCTGCTGGGTCAATAGCGTTCCACTACAGAAAAAAACTGAAAATTTGCATAAAAAACGAAATCTTATTTTACAAAAAAGCAAAAATGTCAGTAGAAAATATTAAAGCTTATTCCTTACAACCTTCACTCTCCTAACCTACGTTTTTGCTGACAAGACGCGCAAAGAAACACAGCCAACCTGAGCGACCGGGAACTCTAGACAAAATGGCGACGACAATGCGAGAAATTTTAGTCACGTGACTTACCCAATGCTGTCATCTAGCGTTATGAATCGAAAACGTCTGAAATCTATTACGCGTGAAACTCTCAATTACGTAGCTTGGGCGTTTTCAAAACAAAAAAAATTATGTTTGATTATAGAGCATATATACAGCATCTATTTCAGTGCTCTTCAACATTTTTGTTATTGTGGAACCCCTGATATAATTTTTCGTTTTTTATGGAACCCCAATTAACAAAATTCAAAAAAAAACACGAAATACTCGTAACACGAAATACTTCTAATTCAAATATTTCTACTTCAACAACGAAACAGAAAGAAGGTGACAAGCGTGAAATTCAATGACTAGGTTGTTCTTGCATTTCTTTTGCAATCTTCTTGAATCGTGGCTCCACGGCGCTCAATGCAATTCTCATACCCATGTCTACACTCTTCTCTTTTCACACTTTGACACTTCTTCTTTATTCACAACTTCTTTTTTTCGTTTTTAATAGTTGTTGAAGCAGAAAATGCTGATTCACACAAATAGGTATTGGGAAATTGACACAGAATGTTTTAAATGCTGAAGCAAGAAATGATTCCCCATAAAAAAAAAACGCGGAACCCCTAAGGAACCCTATAAACTCACGGAACCCTACTACATGTATTGCGGAACCCTAGAGTTCCGCGGAACCCCTGTTGAAGATCACTGATCTATTTGGATTCGATTATTAAACTAATTGGAGTCGATTTTACAGCGCAGATTGTGAAGCTACGCAAGAAAAGACAAGCCAAATAAAGTCTGTGAATTCTCTAAGGCCAATTCTTTTTGTCGTCTGAGATATGAATGCCTCCAGGCTTGCATAACTGTGAGAAATATGATATATTGTTACAGACGTAAACAATAAGATCTTCTGCCTCCTATATCACGTACAGTGTCATAATGCTGCCAGCGGTCACACAACGTGATTGATAGATTGCAAAGAATACAAAGCTCGTTTAAGTTCGTTCGTTTTCGAGGCAAGGAAGCTCAGATAGAACTGGATTGGCGTATTTCACGCTAGCCAGCCAATTAGATTACTGCGATATTCCGATATGGCCCAAAATGTAATTTCTAAAAATATGTGACCAAAATGACAAGCTTTGGTATTATTGTCTCCCCAGTCATCGTGGTTTGGGAAAATAAACAAATTCAATATTCGTGTAACGCTATTTCATGTTCAAGTGAATTACGATGTAAAAATGCGCAAAAAGTCTGTAGATTACGGGTTATATTGTCATTGATTGTTTATTATCAATTCCATATCTAACATTACCTGGCAATGATTCCTGTTTATTATCGCTTAAAACTTTATCTATAAGAGCAATGTTACAAAATGACTGGCAATTTTAAATATTTTCAGTTAAAATGTACTAACATATTTGACATTATCGGGGTGGGCTCCTGAGGGGGCTTCAAAATGTACTCGGATTTGAGGAGCTCTTGAATACCAAGCCATCACACATTCCCTTTTTCTGCTTCATTTCCAATGTAGCCTAGTTAGGTTCATATCTCCAGCGAATGGCAATTTTTTTTGAACAAATTTCGGACCTCCTGAAGTATGCGCACCAAGATGGCGCACAAACTGAACTCAGGGTTCAGGTTATGCGACATCTTGGTGCGCATACTTCAGGAGCACCCAAATTTCGAATTGGAAGCATTTGATATACCTGCCTAAAATATTTTCTTCTTTTTGAGTGACAACACTATTTGATCATGCGGCAAACGCGTGAAAGTCTCAATGACGTAGCTTGGGCGTTTCCAAAACAAAAAAAATATGATGGATTGATTATAGAGCATATATACAGCATCCATTTGGCTTGTCTTCACTTTACCGTCGGACAATCTTCGAAGTAAAATCGCCCGTCTTGCTGAACGAGATATCTTGGAAATTTGGACGAAAATGGCAGCAAAGCAATTTCTCTACGCATCTGTCGTTCTATCATCTATTCTACTTGTTTCGGAGTCGGCCTCCAGTAAGATGTTATTTTAGTAATATTTATAAACTCAGATACAATTTATGACGATAAAATATATAGATTAATCGCGATTCATTAGATTCCATTGACTACTGCAGGCGGTAGAAATATTGAAAATTTGATAATGATATTGTATTGTATTAATTATCGATCTCGATCGGTAAGTATGTTGATAGGTATTTGTCTGTTTGTCTGTCTGTTAGACACCGTCGTATGTTACGCGATATCTCACGAAAGCGAAGTTGAATATGCTCCAGTTTGCATGTACATTCATCATATCTCAAACCAGGAGCCTATTTTGGATGAATTATGTCGTATAATTAGCGAGTTATTTATTAATTGGTGATGGGACACGCGGTGTCGCTATTGAGTCAGAGCTAGGGAATTGAAACCGCAGTTTCTGTTTTGTGGGATCCCATAACTTTCGTCGCTGTGAACGATCGATAAGTCGGCGGTCTCCGATTGCTATCTAGTGTTTTTCACTTATTTTAGTTGGTGTGAGAAACCTGTTTCACACACTGCCCGTTATATTTTATACAAATTACAGTTACTCTTGGTTTTTTATTCATATTTCGACCTCACAAATCTAATTGTATTGTTTTCAGTTGATTACGAAGAATTTGCGAAGCTCGTCACAAACTATGCCGCCATTTTCGTGGCACGGGAATTACCAGATGCTGCGAAATTATACATTGAGAATAAAGTATTGCATGATGTGGATCCGGAAAATTCTTTATTATTTGACGCCGCACTTATTAACTTAATAGCCAGCGACATCTCCCCCCGTGACAAGATTATTGCTTATTATGCGCAACATGAATTAGATTCCGGTAAATATTCGTCGTCTTCCACACTTCACTTGATTAATATGGAATTACTCAACATTGACCTCCATAGTAAATACAAGTGGGAAATGTTTAGAGATACACTGGCCTTGCAGTAAACTATATGAAACTTGTGTTTAAAATCGAATCATCTTAATTTTTATTTGCAAATATGTTGGCATAAGCTGAAAATAAATTTTTGATGGGAAAAAGACTTTCGATAAAATATCTCACATTGCGCCCAAGTTATAAGGTACGTGCAGTGGCGTGTCAAACTTTCCTGCTGCCCGGGGCGAGCTTCTGATATCGCTTCCTCTTAAACCTGACCTGAAAATGTTTGTTATATTAATATTTAAACTATCAAACTAAGCAACAAACTCACCCCTATAACGTGCTGCCCAGGTACCGCTTTGGACCCCCTCTAGGCACGCCACTGAGTACGTGATCGGCTAAATCATTGGCTTTCAACCGAGGTCCCGCGACATCCCAGCCTTCCGCCAGTATAGTCTACAGCAGGGGTCACCAACCCGTTGCCCGCGGGCACCAAGTCGCCCGTGAAGACCACATGAGTCGCTAACAGGTCTGTTCCAAAATAAGCTTAATAAGGGTGCTTATAAGTGAACTGCAATAATTAATTTTTTGCCATGTTATTCTTGTATAAATCTTATGTCTTATTTGGGAACTGGGAACAACACTATGTTAATTATTATGGTAACGATCATCCTAACTTTTATTTGACCTCAGTAATGTGACGGGTCACATCACACAGATGTCAACTTTCTACGAACCCGCGTTTTTTCGTGTTCGTTGATTTGTGGAGCAGCAATGCCAATAATACAATTATTGATTTCAAAGAAAATTGGCAGAAAAACGAATGAAAACTTACCATTTTCACGATGAATGGGAGGTGAATTTTCTTTCATTACCGTGAAAACAGCTTGCGTAAGTCTCATTTGCGGGGCGATTAGAGCGACGACAAAGCGAAGAGACATTTCACATCTTGTCACTATAGATTGATCAGCGCAGTACGGGCAGAAAAAAGCTCGCATTTCAAATCAAACATATAACCTATGTTAGGAGATCAGTGTTTGATTCAAGCCATCTTTGTGAATCAACATTTTTTGATATGAACTTCACAAGTAACTAAGCACGGAATGCGACTTTCTAATGAAAATCTGCAAGATCGGTTCAGAGTTACAGTGTCAAGTTACACGCCGGAGTACAACACACTGGTGGAAAGCATTAGACCAGTATTGTTCGATTTTGGTTTTCTCCTTGTTGAAAACAAGATATTCATAATTAGTTAAATGCAGTGGTGAGCTGTAGCCGGAACGCACCGGAACGGCGTTCCGATTGTTGAACATTTTATTGCATTTGCGTTCCTGTTGTTAAAATAAAATTATGGTACAAAAAGTTAAGTTTCTCTGGTTAAACTAGTTCAGGATGGTCCAAGGTTGCCGGCTCCTCGGGCCACAAAATTATTTTTGCTTTGTTCGTGGGCCACAATACTGTCAAGAATAGATAAACAATGCAATACAAAACAAACACTTTTATTGTGCAAACACATTGATCGGTATCTGTCATTTGTCAAGCTAACCCATGCATAAACAACCAAAAAAACTGCAAAAGTATTTATCTACAATTACACATAGACCACTTTAATATTGCAAACGCTTTAAAACGGAAGAAGTGTTTCCTCAAATGTAAGTGCTTTCGAACATCGATAATATTTTCAAAGCAAAATCTTAACTTTGCAAAATGCTCATTGCTCACAAGATCTTTAAATGCCGTTTAAATGTCTTTCGTCACCGACACAACTTGCCGACATATCAAGCAATTTTTCCCCCCCACAAGCTTTCTTTCCAAACTCATGTTTACAAAACAACTTACAAATAACTGCGGATTGATTGATTATTAAATTTGAGGTACAGAAGGGTAATTACGAATATCAAATTTTCTGACATATAGGCGTCATTTTTTTGTAATTCTGTTTAGGGTGAAAAATGCATGTTACTATCAACCCTGTTTAGGGTGGTTACAAAAAACACCCGGCATGATTTATATTGTTAGGCCATAACATTAATATTTAATGACAGTTGTGATTTAACAATATGCCAAAAGATTTTTTTGGTTAATTTTATGACGAAATAACACGAAATGCATTTTTATAATACTTTCCGAATGTGACGCGAGCCACAGATAATGAAGTGGCGGGCCACATGTGGCCCGCGGGCCTGGGTTTGGACCACCCTGAACTAGTTATTAAATTTTGTTTTCTTACATTATATTTCGTAATTCTTTTTACATCATATCACATCACAAAGACTTAGTACATAAGTAACGTGTAAACTAGGGGTCGGCAACCTCCGGCCCGCAGAGCACTATAATCCGGCCCGCGACGCTTCACTAAATTATAGTAACAAAACCTTTTATTTTGACGAATATAATCTTTAGACTAAATTATATTGTAACCTAACAATTATATAATTCACAATTACTCGTTTAATGAGAATATAATTTATTTATAATTGAGCAAATAGCAAAAAAAGGCAGAAAAGTTGATGCTGAGTGCAAAAGGTTCAATGACGCTGAAAATATTCAAATGGAATTTCATGAGATGCAATGAGGAATTAAATCTATACTCTATTCGAGAGATGTAAAACTGCTTGATCTCTATTATAAAAAGTACCATCCGTTCGGTTTTCCAACTTTCTAAAAATATGCGCGGCCTGCCAATGACTTGCAACCTCAATTTTGGCCCGCGGGCGACAAAAGGTTGCAGACCCCTGGACTGTAAACTGTGATAGATATTTCCCCGACCTTTGATCCCATAGAAATTCATTCTATACCTTTCTAAAAATAACATTTGTATTGAATTGCTATAAATATTTCTTGTGATTCTACACAGACATATTTCAGATCATTTCTCCATATTTCATTGCAGTTCTTCGACTCTATCTTAGGACAGTCAAAACATTCTGTCCGCGTCGTGTTACATATATTACATTTTTCGAATAGTTCAACTGTTAAGTTCATTTCATCTTAGGGTTTTGCAGGGTGTTTGTAAAAAAGCATTGTGGATTTGTTGTTTCCGAAGATATTATTGTTGTAATCACTTCAAAATCAATTTGAAAAACACTCATTTTGAAAATGGAAGTGTCATTGCTAGTAATTTATTTGCTACGTTGTAAAAATCGTTTGATTTCCTGAGGAATCATAAAGTTTATCAGTGTTTTTACTTGACTAAATATCAGTGATTATCAATAATTGAAGGTTAATCGAGCAAATTGACTTTTTCAAAACGGCGCATTAAACTGATAGCCCTCGGCTTAATCGGTACGCAGAAAGTGAGCCCTCGATTTTCAAAATATTTTTCCTAAAAACACAGTTTTAACACATTTTATGTCATTTTTATGGCAAAGACATGTGACCTATTTTTATTCAAAGTTCAGTTTTGGCATTTAAAATCTGGATGAATGGAAATAACGATGAAAAATATGTTTAAATACATTTATTTTATTAGTGTTAAACATGTTGTCTTGTTGATGCATAAGCAAATATAATTTTGTGTTTATTCGTAGTAAAATGTAGTTTTTATTTAAAGGTTAAAAGTTATGCACGACAGTTTGACGCGACAATGTTTGAATCGTTGTGAAGACTCTTCGTTGACTTTAATAAGGTACCTTGAATTAAGTCTCGGCCAGGCTCATGCATATGATATATTAGAGAAATTCAACATCGCGATTTGAATTTTTTGTCTACACGTTCAAAGTGTTGGACCATTTGTCGATATTTGTGTGTTACATGGTGAACTATTGGGTCGTTTTGATTTGCTTCAATGGAATGTTTTTAAAACCTACGCTGTGAACAAGACTCTGTGCATGAGGAATCGATACGTGGATGAATATTTTGTTCTTTAAATGGCTGAACCGTTTTCAGATTTTAAGGGACCGTAATCGTTTTAGTTTCTATATACCCCAACTTGGTCAATGATAAATATAATGAATATAACATTCTGCATATTTTAGATTAGTTATCCGATAAAACACTGGTTGAACAATAGGCATTAAACGAAAGTTAATAATCATCGTATTCTGACGTCAATCAATTATTTGGCAAAAAAAATTTGAAGCGGTGGATAACAGATTACGTTAAGATTACACATTTACAACCCAATACATGACATTAACTGGGGAAGGATTATTGTTTACCGTTGTCCAAAACTTTTTCCGTAAACAATGTTGAAAAATCAGTAAATACTGCGCCATTTTCATGTAGCTTTGTGCCTCGGCCATTTCATTTACAACTCAATATTTGACGTTGTCGAGACCCATTTTTGTTTATTGTTGTTTATAACTTTCGCTATAAAAACACGTTTAAAAATTAGTAATTATAACGTTATTTTTCAGTACGTTTAGCTTATCAGCCTTCAATTAAAAACCCATCACAATCTAAGCCATGCAAAGTGGGCGTCAAAATAATTCTGATTCTCTGCCTATTTTTAAAGCCATACTTCGTTTTATGCCCCACAAGTGGGGTACAGTGGGACACTTAACAAACGTTTTTCAAAGCATTTTGGTGGTAAGATGTTTATCGCAAGGGAAATTCTTAGTCGCTGAATAAAAACTACATTCACCCCTCTCTGCATTAATCTTCCAAATTGAAATGAATAAGCGAGTAAAAATATGCAAAAGAAAAAAAGTGTGTCAATATTTCCCTATTGGCCAGGCTATTCTATGTCTTACACGTTACACCTAAGCTGTGATCAAAGCTCTGTATACGGGAAGGCGATACGTAGATAAATATTCTGTTTTTAAAGGACCGTATTTGTTTTGGTTTTTATAGGCCCATCTGGGTGAGACGATTGCTTGTACCCGACCTGATAACCAAATACGAAAACGTCGATTTTCATGAATGCGTCTTGTTATCGACTATAATCCTGCAAAGATAAATTAAACATGAATAATGTTACTCCTGCAAGACTTTTGTCGGTTTTTGCTATGTCGTGATAAGGATGCTAAGTATGACTACTTACAAGTATTCGATTCTTATCCGATTCCTCGACATATCTTAGCGAGAAAACATACCCACCTAAGCAATATCATAGCAGTTTATACATTTATGTGAAAAACTCGACACAATTTGTTTGCAACCAACTTTTAACCCTAAGAATCGATTCCAATGCATCGAAATCGATTCTAGTCGATTTCCCGAAGAATCGATTCCGGGTCGATTACGCCATTCCTATTCACGACGATCAGATAGATACTTTTTTTTTAAAGGTGTTTACCATTGATTCTTGTACAGCGCACAAACTCATCTTTGGATCTGCACAGAAGCAGTTTGCATCAGGTTCGGGTTTCGCATTTTGAATAAAATTAAATCATTGTTCACATCATCTTCTAGTATCCAGAAAAACAGCTTTTTCCACCATTTGACGGATTTTCGGGCGATTTAATAGTAGAAAGCATACTGATGTGCAACCCATGTACTGTATAATTCGATCAGAACAAGTTTATCGATCTCATCTTCTCGAACTTTCTTGCGAATGGTGTCCCCTCTGTAAAACGTTGGAAGGTTGTGACGGTTCGTTTGTCTGTCCCGTTTTCTTTCATTGATGATGGAACCCCTTGGTAATCAGTGTTCCTCTAAAACAGTGCTCCGCGGCGCACCGGTGTGCCGCGAGACGATGCCAGGTGCCGCACAGGAATTGCAACCTTTCTTTTCTTTTTACGAATTTTTGTTTATCTTTTGTTAATTTTGCGTTAGTCTACTACTCTAATCTACTAACGTAAAGTTAACCTTCTTTTACGTTAGCTTGAGCGACACCAATTCAACTTCCTGACACCCCCGCTGTGCATTTGTGACGTAACAAGGAGTAGGCCTATATAACAAGCAAGTATATTGTAAAGCCCATTGTCGAGGCTAAAACATAGCACGTGTAGTAATCGAATATAAATAGAGTGTGAGTTTGCAGAATCAGTGCCCAGTGGTCTTTGATTAAAGTCAAGGAACGTTAAAGTTTAGCAAAATGGATATTTTTTTAAAAAGAACAGCTGATACTGAGCAACATATTGTACCTAGCACAAGCAACGTTGGAAAAAAACAAAAACTTGTCGAAAGGAAATGCTCCAAAACCAGTCCTTGTTATTTGGGGGGAGCTACTTTCAAATTAAGCAATGTTTTCGAGTAAACTTATGCGCCACTTAAATACGAAACTTGCCGTTCATGCACGCAAGAATATGAATTATTTCCAGCGGTTGTTAAGTCAAAATAAGAAGCGAGAGTGCTCTGTGAAGTCGTCTTTTACAGTCTCCGAAAAGGCATTAGAATGTAGTTATCGTGTTGCAAAATTTATTGCGCGTCACGTAATGATCATAATATACAGTGATTGTCCTCATTAAAACAACCACAAATCTCTCATTGTTATATAAACATAAAACAAAGTAACACCTTGTATTTTTCGTTTGTTGTGGTGTGCCGTCAAATTTGGCAAGTTTTATAAGTGTGCCGCGAGTTAAAAAAGATTGCGGAGCACTGCTTTAAAACAGGGGTGTGCAAACTGGCTCGAGTTCTGCTATACCAAGATAAACAAAGCGCGAGGCGATCGCCGAGATTGAATAGTTGCCAAAATAATAATAACAAGAATTCTTCATTTTTCACTTTATTTTTTTTAGGGACTGGCCGAGTAAGAAATGCCGGAGCATTTTTTTATATGGACGAGTATATATACTTTATTGCAGGTTTAATTTATTTCTTTTGTTTATATGAGGGTGGTCCAAACCCAGCCCCGCGGGCCACGTGTGGTCCACAGCGTCATTTTCTGTGGCCCGCGTCGCCATAGCTGAAGGGTAATCAAAAAATCGCATTTGTTGTTGTTTCGTCATAAAAATAATCAGAAAATCATTTCGACATCTTGTTACATCACTAAGGTCACTAAATTGACTAGTGTCACGGCTAGCTGTAGCGGTGACCGTGCATTTGAACCCACGTACATTTGAACCCATGCGTATATCCACGGGTTCAATCTATATGCGGGTGCTAAAACCCATGGGTTAGGGTTAGTATGGGTTTAACTATCCGTGAAACAAAAAAAATTCCATAGGTGCAATAGCAATCAGGTGCAATTGTCATGGGTTCAAATGTACGTGGGTTCAAATGTAATGGAACCAGCTGAAGCAACTAGCGAAGCTTAATAGTGTGCTTGAGTAGTGCAAATTGTTAGCTGACTTTCTGTCTTTTTGGTTGGGAATATATTTCAACGATTATAATAACTAAATATTAATTTTGTGGCCTGAGAATATAATTCCGTCCGGTGATGCTTTGGAACAAGCCTTTACGGTATTACAAAAAATGCGTCTAATATCTCAGAAAAATTAGTAATTGCTCTCCTGTACCTTACATTTGGTATAGTTTGATAAGAAATCAATCTGCAGCAAATATAATCTAAAATGGCATTTTGCTATCGTGGGAGCAATGAGCATTTCCAAATTTTAAGAAATTTTGCTTTTAGAGTGTTTGTTGTGCATTGCCCTTTTTACCTATTTTTGACAATATTGTGGCCCGCGAACAATGCAAAAGTAATTTTGTGGCCCGCGAAAGCGACAACCTTGGACCACCCTGGTCTAGATTAAACCCTCTTATTATTTATTTTCATGAATACTGACTGACTGATATTGCCCACCTATATGGGGGAGGCCAGCTTATTGGCGAATGCGGTAAATTTTTAATAAAAGTGCATAAGTTCGAGAATTTTGTTATTTTTCCTGGTATCGGCTTTCCTCTCCATTGCTATAAATATGATAATCCCATCTTATTATTTTGGTGTATTATTATAAGAGTAATTCAAACCTAACACCAGCAAAACAACACCACCCTTGATTGTCAACGTGTATATACGGTGTAAAACTTTTTTAGCAAACATCTACAGACTTTGGCTAGTCACAGTTCGAGATTCCGCATCTGCCGGATTTTGTTTCTAATTTAAATCCTAATTTGTTCAAACTATTACGATATTTCCATTAAACAATTTTTGCCTTCTCATTAAAAATGTATTTCTAATGTGTATTTACACATGAATGATTTAACAGATAAAGAATTCCAAGGATAAAATTCTTCAAGCACATCTAAAAGATAAGCAAGAAATCATGTATCACATGGATTCTCACTGAAGAATTTAAAATGTGAAAGAGATAAAATTTGGGCGCTCCCGTAGTATGTGCACCAAGATGGCGGATACTGGAACGTAGTATGTGTACCAGGTTAGGGTTAGGCCACAATTTTATTCCAATTTTCCTTATTTTAGTTTTATTACGAGTTCGGAACTAGCCAAGTGGTCCCATAGTATCTGTACATGAATTTATGGCCTAACCCTAACCTCGTACACATAACACGTTCCAGTGTCCGTCATCTTGATTCACTGCCTCGGGAGTATCAAGGCTTCAAGTTTTTCCCAATTTTAAAGCGAAAAAGAAAATTTTAGATTAGTAGAGATTGCGTCAAATTGAATGGATGAGAATTTCGTATTTATAATGGAAGGAGATGCAGACTATTAAAATATTCAATGCTAACAGTCATCCAAAAATAAATATCAAATCATCAGGTGACAAATAAACAACAGATTCTAATGAAAACTGGTTTGACATAGTTCAGATTTAGGCTTCCCAGCGCAAAGGAATTGGATTGACTCGCACGTACTTGATTACAATAAATTTGGAGAAAACTTGTTTTGCGGGTCACACACCTTATAAAATTGACACTTCTCCGCGGGTCGCACATTTTTTTTTCTTGTGTGCCGCAGTTTGCACACTCCTGGTTCAGGACGATCCCCGTCATGGACCTGCGAAGTAATTTCAAGCTCTATCGGTCTATTTCCTCTAGGATTGTAACGCATAGTGAAACAAACCCACCATTTCAATTATATTCCTAATGTTGTGATTATGACTGTCGAATGCCAGGCATCCGGTTCGAAGCTCAAAAAATCGTACTTCCTTCACGACAATCTTATGACTGAATTTAGACTCAAGTGACACTAGATATACATTTATTCTTATCAGTAGTCGTCAACACACTGACATATACAATTCTCGTAAAATAAACAAATTAGGAGTTTTTCGAAGGTAATAAAAACGAGAATTAAGAACAAAATTTATTGAAGTAAACAATTCAAATATGCCTATAATAGACTTTTGTCAGTTAAAAATCTATTCCACGAGGGAAATGACATGGACAAACAGTTTATGACATTGTGCCTTATAAGGGATGTGGTCATTAGAGCTGTGGCTAGAGAGATAGATGCCTTTTGAGCGTTTGTTTAAATCAGCTTATAAAAGTTTGAATGATGCTTCAAGTCTTCTCCCATAAATTTTGTAAACACGGATAACAGGCTAAAATCAGGTAAGTTTTGTTTAAAATTAATAAGTTGTTGTTGTGTTGAGATCCGTATTCGATAATCTGCAGTACTCATCCAGCAACTGGTAGATTTGCCACTGAAAGTATGATAAAGTAAAATTATTTTAAAATGTTTCTTCAGACACAGCGAGATCATAAAATTTTCCGCATATGATGATTTATTAAAGTTTAATACAACGTTTTCCACTGATACCATAAATAATGAGAGATATTTATTTGTGTATTTGAAATGGTTTGATATAGGACAATATGACTACTCCACATTGCTTATTGCATTAATACTTATCCATCTTAAGATCGGTAAGTATGTTGATAGATATTTGTCTGTTTGTTTGTCTGTCTGTCTGTTAGATGCACGCGATATTTCACGAAAACAAAGTTGAATCTGCTCCAAATTTTACATGTGCATTCACCATAGCTCGGACCAGAAGACTATTGATCTTGGATGAATTATGTTGTATAATTAGCGTTATTGAGTTATTGATTGATTAGTGATTGGACACACGGTGTCACTATGGAGTAAGGGCGCTGTTT
This sequence comes from Styela clava, assembly GCF_013122585.1. Classification (NCBI taxonomy): domain Eukaryota; kingdom Metazoa; phylum Chordata; class Ascidiacea; order Stolidobranchia; family Styelidae; genus Styela; species Styela clava. The sequence goes on along the minus strand of NW_024102840.1, from coordinate 2,096,404 downwards.
TGGGAATCCCCTAACTTTCGATCGATAAGTCTTCAATCTCCACCGATATTCTCGTATAAAAAATTATTCAAAACGATTTGTTAGGGGTTCGGCCTATTATATTGAATAAAATCGTCATCAAATTATCTCTACCCGGAATTCCTGGATTTGATACAAGTTGCAAGATTTGTCTGCAATTGATTCTTCGTCCATGTCTATCGTAGAATTGGGGAAAACATCCACCACAGCTGCTCATACGACATTGTATGTTTGGGTTGTAGTATTGACTAGCATAGTAGTAAGAAACCTGCCGTCCGTGTGTGATGCATCTGTAGTTTGCACATTGCTGTTGATTGCAGTTTGGAACGATATAACCACACGGACATTTACCTGAATTAAATAAACAAAATTGAGGTCACATATTATCAATGAAATTATTTTTAATATATTCAATATTTAACAATAAGAACTCTTATGAATCATATTTACATTTTACTTACATTGTGTGTATCTCACGTACTTTTTACTACATACTTAGAACCATGTCAAATTTGCAACAAGTTAGCAAGTCATACCAACAAGAAATCTTTGTGATAAAATTTTATCAACCCAAATTTCTCATAAGCAATCGAAGATTTAAAGGTATCTAATTGGTCCCCTCAAGTATGTGAACCAAGATGGCAGACACCGGAACGTAGTATGTGTACCAGGTTAGGGTTAGGACATAATTTTCCTTATTTTAGTTCTATTACGAGTTTGGGGACGAGCCAAGTGACTCCCGCAGTATTTGTACCTGAAATTATGGCCTAACCTGGTACACATACAACATCCGATGTCCGCCATTTTGGGTCACATACTTTGAGAGTACCTTCCAAATTGCATACTGCGCTCAGAGCATGCTATTATTAAAGTTCAGAGCCACACCTGAAGTTGCAGGTTATATCGTTTTTTTTTTGTAAATTACGACCGTGAAAATCCGGTAACAAGCTAATCATAAACAAAAAATATATACTTAAAACTTCTGGTAACCACTTGATTGAAATCGTAAAAGTGAGCTCGACAACCATTGCATGATGTTCTACATTGTGCGTTGAAATTTACTGGACATCGTGCAGTCTCACATGCGTTTCTTAAGCAATATCCGGGGCATTGGTTTCTGCCTAATCCACCAAGTACTATCAATAGGAGAGCTTCTGTATAAAATGTACAATAACTTTACATTTGAAGATTGAAATAAGTTTTAATAAGTTTCTTGTTTTAGTTTGTTTATATAATCACGACTCAATCCAATTGAAAAAGAAATAATTGGATCATTTGTTAGAATCTGAGAACTCGCTTACTTAAATCAAAATCCCCTCCCCCCACGAGGCTACATCGTAGGGTTAAGTTTTATCGCATAGATATTCCCAGAGAAGCATAAATGACAAGGTCATTTTACCATATGAAGTTACTCTTCACGAGGCTAGTGTAAAGTAGACCATCCTCACACACACACAAGGCTAGTGAAATAGAGACCCCCCCCCCCCCACTCCATTTTTTTTTCGAGGTTATGCAATTTACTCTAAAATATTGCCTGTCTGTCTTTCATTCTGCCTACGTCTCATTTTTAAATAAATCTATTTGTTCATTTGCATAGAGGTGGTAGATGGCGCTATGTTACGCGTCTGATCTTATTTGCCTCGGGCAAAGATGTGAACTTATGACATAGATCGTACGTCGCGATTACAATTTTGCTTTTCACTAATTAATCACGGCTTTCAAGTTTGTACGAGGTCACATAGGTCATAGAGGATGAAATGAATTATAACAGATGTTATCGAATCATCAATAAATAATGTCTCTTATACAACTTAGGAATATCATCCGGATATAATATTTATTCAATACACCTGCAGTAACTCGCATAATTGTATCCATCCGTGCAATCAAAATGTTCCTTGATTCGCCGGAAAATCTATTGGTTCGCAAATAACGTCCGAAATACAAATGTATGAAAGTAATATCATGAGAACTTGAAAAGAAAAAGTCCAACAAGTGTTACAACTTTACACGGGCACAGTATTATAACATACATTCAACGGTACTCCTGGAGTATGTGAACCAAGATGGCGGACACCGGAACGTAGTATGTGTACCAGGTTAGGGTTAGGTCATAATTTAATGTACAAATACTACGGGAGTCACTTGGCTAGTGCCCGAACTGGTAATAGAACTAAAGTAAGAAAAATGGCAATAAAATTATGGCCTAACCCTAACCTGGTGCCCATACTACGTTCCGGAATCCGCCATCTTGGTTCACATATTTCTGGAGTACCTTTCTAACATGGTGAAAATGTTTATTAATTCATAATTCAACAAACGATTTTAACAAAATACGTTCACAATAATCAGTTTGAAAGTCTCTTAATTTCACTCAAAAAATACGTGATTGATTTCAATTTGGTGCTCCCGTAGGTTGTGGTACCAGGTCAAGGTCATCAGGTTGTGCGCCATCTTGGTTCACATACCACGGGAGCGCCTTCAATTGTTCATTGGTACAAAAGAAACAAACATAAAAAATTAGGAATGTTTTAAATGTTCCAACCAACACTTTACAATCCCATCTTCACAGGTTAGTTGTATTCCTGACCATGTCCCGTCTTCATTGCAGATTATGATGATATATTGGATAATTAATCTGAGGTATATTCAATCAATTGTTATTGTACTGAAATAAATTTTACTCCTTAAGATTTTACAGCAGATATACAGATTTTTCGAACGGTTATTTTAAAAATGGCAGCGTTGCGATTGAGCAGAGTCAGTATTGCAAGTACAGCTTGGATTTGTCGATTCCGCAAAATGGCAAAAATACGAATCAAAACAAGATATAATTGGGCAGTTTACCAACCACACATTTCCATTTCTATGTTCTATGCGGATCGCCGTGGTATTTCAGAATAGTGATGCTTTTATTTTGTCGACGCAACTACAGATTACATTGAAGACAATTAAATTAATAATGAAAGACATATTAAATATGCCCGGTCGGTCATAGATTGATTACTTTGCACAAGAAAAAAAGATGCTCCCGAAGTACGTGCACCAAGTTGGCGCACAACATGAATATAGTATGTGTACCAAGTTAGGGTTGGTGCACATACTTCGGGAGCGCCCAGAAAAATCATTATTCGTTGAAAAAGGCGGCTCTTTCAACTAGCGCGTAAACGAGCTGTTTTAGACGGAAATGGTAATTTCCGAATTTGAACCCCCCCTGTCGAAAATCAAGGTTGCGCGCCTGAATCCGAATCATATGGCAATTGTGTCAAGACATCACTATAACATAGCACAATAATCCAATTCTAACATAGAATTCAAAAGTTTAATTTTAACGATTTCATCTAGAATACGACCCCAAATGTCCTGCTGCTCGCAAACATACTTCATGTTCTGACACAAACTGTGCAGTCACTCCTGATTGCAATGACGATAAGAAGATTTGTTGTCCTACAAAATGTGGAACGTCTGTTTGTTGGGGTTTACCTATTTCACTAGCTTTGTGTGTGTGGGGGGGATCTCTATTTCACTAGCCTTGTGTTTGTGTGTGGTGGGGGTCTCTATGTCACTAGCCTTGTGTGTGTGTGCAGGGGATCTCTGTTTCACTAGCCCTATGTGAATTGGGGGGGGGGCCCTATTTCACTAGCCTTATGTGTGTGTGTTTTATATTCTTGTGTGTGTGTGTGTGTGTGGTGGGGGTCTCTATTTCACTAGCCTTGTGTGTGTGGAGGGGATCTCTGTTTCAATAGCCCTGTGTGAATTGGGGGAGGGGGGGGGCGCTATTTCACTAGCCTTGTGTGTGTGGGGAAATCTACTTTACTAGCCTTGTGTTTGTGTGTCTATGGGGGGATCTCTATTCTACTAGCCTTGTGTGGGGGGGGGGTCTACTTTTCACTAGCCTTGTGAGGAGGCTTTAATATGATTAACCTTAACAACCATGCACTTTATGCTTCTCTGGGAATATCTATGCGATAAAGATAAACCAAGAAACTTATTAAAAATGATTTCAATCTTGAATTGTAAAATTATTGGACATTTTATTACAGAAGCGCTCCTATTGATAATACTTGGTGGATTAGGCAGAAACCAATGTCCCAGAAATTGCTTGAGAAACGCGTGTGAGACTGCACGATGTCCAGCAAATCTCAACGCACAATGTAGAACATCATGCAATGACTGTCGAGCTCACTTTTACGATTTTAATCAAGAGGTTACCGGAAGTTGTGAGTATATTTTTATTGCCTTTAATTAGCTTGTGACCGAATTTTCACGGTCGTAATTTACAAAAAAAAAACGATATAACCTGCAACTTCAGGTGTGGCTCTGAACTTTTAAAACAGCATGCTTCAAGTGTAGTATGCAAATTAGAAGGTACTCTCAAAGTATGTGACCCAAAATGGCGGACATCGGAATGTTGTATGTGTACCAGGTTAGGCCATAATTTCAGGTACAAATACTACGGGAGTCACTTGGCTTGTACCCAAACTCGTAATAGAACTAAAATAAGGAAAATTATGTCTTAACCCTAACCTGGTACACATACTACGTTCCGGTATCCGCGATCTTGGTTCACATACTTCGGGAGTACCAATTAGAAACCTATAGTGTGTGTGTCAACCCTTGATATTTTATATCTTCTATTGCTTATGAGAAACTTGGTTTGAAGGCAATACAATTTTATCAGAAAGATTTCTTGTTCTTATGACTTGTATACTTGTTTCAAATTTGGCTTGGTTTATAGTATGCAGTTACTGTAGTACATAGCGTGTGATGGCGCACAACCTGAGGAACCCTAAGGTATACACACTATGTTCAGGTTGTGCGCCATCTTGGTACGAATACTTCGGGAACACCCAAAAAAGTATTTCATTGATAATATTTAATTCAGGTCAATGTACACGTGGTTATGTCGTGCCAAACTGCAATCAACAACAATGCGCAAACTACAGCTGCATCCCACACGGACGGCAGGTTTCTTACTACTATGCCAGTCAATACTACAACCCCAACATACGATACAATGTCGTATGATGAGCAGCTGTGGTGGATGTTTTCCCCAATTCTACGATAGACATGGACGAAGAATCAATTGCAGACAAATCTTGCAACCTGTATCGAATCCAGGAATTCCGAGTAGGGATAATTTAATGCTGATTTTATTCAATATATGGTACTCCCGTAGTATGTGTACCAGGTAGGGATGGGCCGGGATTCGGATCCGGACTCGGATTCGAGTCGAATCCACGCATTTTTTGGACTCGGATTCGATTCCGAGTCCACGTCTTTTTTACTGACTCTATAATCAATTCTGTTTGTACTAATTTACGCCTATATTTGTACTTTTGCCTCTATAAATCTCACTACATACCTCAACGAGTTAAAATTCAAGGTTAAATCTGTAACAATATCCCTCACGTGTACTATAAACACGGTGCTCCTGAAGTATGCGAACCAAGATGGCGGACATCGGAACGTAACATGGGTAACAGGTTAGGGTTAGGCGATAATTTTTTTCCAATTTTCCCTATTTTAGTCCTATTTATTATCAGTTCGAAGACTAGCCAAGAGCCCCCGTAGTATTTTTTCCTAAAATTATGGCCTAACCCTAACCTAGTACACATATTACATTCCGATGTCTGCCATCTTGGTTCGCATACTTCGGGAGCCCCATAAACACTCCTAATAAAAGCGACAACAGATATCCAGATAATATAACGCATGTTAAAAACTATTGATCGCTCATAACAATGATGTTGCGCCAGTCGCCTTCAAACTATCTATCCTTTTTGGTATACATGTGGTACACAATAAAATATGTGGTATTGCAATATTTTTGATTCTCATAAAAATGAATCATGCTCTGGACCAACCCAAGGGGGAATCTCATCAATACCTCTTTTAAATCGAATTTATTACGTGCAATCCTTTCTATAAAAAGGGAGCAATGGAAAGCATGGATCGTTTTAGAACGTTTACATGAACTACTAAATTGCAATCATTGTATTGACGACGAGTGACATCTCTCTACCATTTGCGCACGTCACATAGTAAATTTAAGGCTAGAAATATCTGGAATTATGGGGAAGCATTGTAGTCAAAAGCTTTTTATTTTTTATATTGACATGTGAGAATTTTTAAATAGCCGCCCAGAATTGACGCAAGGTGGTGGGCTGGAAATCCAGTTCACAGCCAAGGCGCACATTGACCCACGTTCACGTTTGTATTATGGTCGCCAAAAAAAAATGAAAATATATTTTTAAATTGATCCAACAGCTATCTGCGGAACCATTAGGCAAAAAATATGAGCTACGACGTATGTTTGTGAGCGCGCGATGCTGTAATATGATCAAAAACGTCTTTTTCTACTTTTACATTGTGACGTCACGGACTCGGAGGATTCGATTCGGTGACCTATTACTCGGATTCGTCAAATCTCTGTAATGCCGGCCGATTCGTCCCATCCCTAGTACCAGGTTAGGGTTGGGCCATAATTTTATTCCGATTTACTTATTGTAATTCGGTTCGGGGACTGTCTATGTTGTTAGCAAAGTGAATATACCCCCTGCCCATAGGTTCAGTCCCTTTACACAACTTGATGTAAATTAGGTGAATACAATTAGACACATACTTCTGGAGCGCCCAATATTTATTATTTTCACAAAAACAGCTTTCATCAGAATTGATTAATAGCTGATCTATCGATGCATTTTGTATAAACAATGTGGAATAGTCATATATCAAACCATTTCAAATACATGAATAAATAAATATCTCTCATTACTTATGGTATCAGAGCAAAACGTTGTATTAAACAAAAAATAACTATATGTGAAATATTTTATGCTTTCGTGTCTGAAAATATATTTTAATATAATTTTACTTTGTCATACTTTCAATGGCAAATCTACCAGTTGCTGGATGAGTACTGCAGACTATCGAAGACGGATCTCAACACAACATATTGAACTTAAACAAAACGTACCTGATTTAAGCCTGTTATCCGTGCTTACAAAATTTATGGACGAAAACTTGAAGTTCCATACAAACTTTTATACGCTGATTTAAACAAATGCCCGAAAGACATCTCTCCAGCCACAGATCTAATTACCACATCCCCAATAAGGCACAATGTCATAAACTGATTGTATTTCCATGCCACTTGCCTCGTGGAATACATTCCAACTGAAAAAGGTCTTAATAGGCATATTTGAATTGTTTACTTCAATAAGTTTTGTCATTAATTGTCGTTTTTATTATGTTCGAAAAACTCCTAATTTGTTTATTTTACGAGAATTGTATATGTCAGTGTGTTGACGACTACTGATAAGAATAAATGTACATCTAGTGTCACTTGAGTCTAAATTCAGTCATAAGATTGGCGTGAGGGAAAGTATGATTTTTCGAGCTTGGAACCAGATGCCTGGCATCCGACAGGCATAATCAGAACATTAGGAACATGATTGAATTGATGATCTTGCTCTGCGTAACAATCCTAGAGGAGAGAGACCGATAGAGCTTGCGAATTTGTCGCAGGCCGTTACGGGGATCTACTACATTCCGTGCACCACATGGAAGTAAAACACATTCCTCTTATGACGGCATAATTTTGCAAAACCATATTTAAGTCAATATGTAAAACAAGTCAAATCAGGTAGTAAGGGGATAATTAACGATATTTCAAGTAAAGACTATTTCAACAAGACCAGCGCTATCTAAATTATTATTAAAATATCATAGAGAGATCTAAGACATCCAGAATTGCAGCAAGTACTAATAATAATATCAGCCTGGCTATAACTCAATATCTTCTCGAATCCAATACTAACTACCGTGTTTCGCCGAAAATAAGACTGGGTCTTATTTCAATTTTACTCTGAAAAATAACACTAGGGCTTATTTTCGGGGGATGTCTTATATTTTCATTCATCAAAAACAAAATTACAAAGTAGAGAATTACGAGATTTGTCAAATATACAAAATATGAAAACCGATATTCATTTACTTATAAATAACACGTTTTTATTCAAAATAAGTACAAAACATAGTTTACCAAGCATTTAAAACGTGTAGGGGAGATTTCTTGCTATCGACAAGGTAAAAAAATTCGCATTATTGACTAGGCCCTATTTTAAGGTGAGGGCTTATATTAAAATCATTTTACAAATTCTGGGTGGGTCTTATTTTCGGAGTAACACGGTAGCATCACATCAACAAGAAACAGACTCTGTGTGATATTGAATAACCTACAACAATTAAAACGAGGCGAAGTCCCTGAAACGCCCCAAATCAAAGCAAAACAGTCGCATTGCTGCAACCCGCGGCCTAGCCAAACTGAAAAATACAGAGAGGCTGTGCTCTGGCGCCATCGGTGTTCCAAATTGTAAAATACAAGTTCTAACAACAAAATAAAATATCGGTGTTCAAAAAGATTGTTAAATAATTTTTTTCATTTCCAAGTTATTATGAAATTTATGGGTTTCATTTTTTGTTACCCTGTTCAGTATTTTTCATTATTTCTTTTTTGATAATGCCTTGTCAATTAACTGAGTTTTTCCCATACCTTGGGTAACGAATATATTTTTGTGAACTGCTGAAATTGCATCGACCGAATGACGCCAACGGGATGGGACAAATGGAGATGGACCTAAACCGTTTAGTGCCAGGAGTGAATGAAGATTCGGAGAAATTATGGGGCTCTTCCGATTTATTGGCTACGAGTGGGACGCCAAAATTTATAGCACGAACAACACAACTAGATAGCGATCGGATACCGCCGACTTATCGATCTATACGACATAATTCATCCAAAATCAATAGGCTTCTGGTCTGATATATGATGGATGCACATGACAAATTTGGAGCAGATTCAACCTCGCTTTCGTGAGATATTGCGTAATACGAAAGTGTCTAACAGACAAATACCTATCAACATACTTACCGATCGAGAACGACAAGTAACGAGTCAACATTTTCAATTATTACATCAAACGAAGATCAGAATATAGATAAGTTCGGCGAAGTAGCAGATTTGGGCGTTGCAGAAAGGAGAATCCTGAACATTCTTCGGAGTTCCCGAAGTATGTGCATCAAGACGGCACATAACCTGAACATAGTATGTGTACCTGGTTATGGTTCAGGTTGTGCGCCATCATGAAGTGGACCCATGGATTGTATTGTTATGATATTGATGTTATTATTCTTGTTGCTGTGAACATTTGTTGTGGTTTCTATGGAATTCGTTTTCTACTTCTTAAGTTAGCCTTCGTGTCAATATAATTTAGCATTGCTCTCTTGTTATATAGTTTGTGGCATCGGCAATATTCTCGTTAGTTTAATGTTTATGCCACAGTACAGTTGTATCATGCGTTTCTAACTGTTCGATTTCAACATAGGTTGGCTCTCCGTCGCCATCGTCTCCGTTTTATCTTTCGTCAATTTGTTTGCCCGTCGGTCAATTGCGTGGCGGAGATTTCGGGGGCGGAGTCGTTCCCCGACGTCGCCTATCTCTCGGTAGAGCTGGGTACAAATAATGTTGCAAGATCTGGGGGCTTTGGGGCAAATAATCTCGAGATTACGGCGAGAAGCTGATTGAAGCGAGCCAGCAGGCCTATTCGAGATCCAAGGTTTGTTTGTTTTAAAAATATATCTAGGCCATATCTATCTTTTATCTAAATATATAAATTATTCAAGCATGAACCGCATTATAAAATTCACTATATTATCGGACACGAAATGCACCTAGGGATCGTTTTGATTTAAAAAAGTCGCCAGAAAGCTAATAAATAAACTTTTTCAAAATTTCCTTTCTGATAGGATATTTATTTATTGTGTACAATGGTATGAATGTTAGTATTTATGAGAATATAAGCTGCATTTTCAGATTCTATTATCAAAGAACTTACCCCAAGCCAAATGCTCAACTACTGCAGACAATCGAGACATTGATGCAATTGCCAACCTGCGTTCCGTGCGTCTCTCAATCTAAAAATGTTGGCAAAAATACTTCATATTGGAACGACGATTTATATCTATCTTATCGTGGATTGGCGCGATAATTGGAGTTTCTTAAGTCTGTAGTAGAAAGAATAGCAGTGTGGCATTCAAGATAGTGGTTCAAGAAACTGTTATTTTCAACTTTATAAATGTATTTGGATTATACATCTTGAGCAAATGATAACACCTTCTAGTCTACTGCGAAAGATGTCTTTCGTGTATCCTTTATTCTGTAGCAAGTGAAGATCGCTTTTAATGAATGATGGAAATGTCATGGAGGTTGAAAGCACAGGGTGATTTATTCGAGTTTAGAAAAAGATTTCATTGGAGTAGCAAGAAAGCAGTGTTCGCACACAGCGGGACGCAGAATGGCGCAACAAATTGGGACAACAATAGTGGACTGGATTTTGCTGCAGCGTTTGTCAACGGTGGACCGCAAGAGATAGCGGTTTGTCAAGGATATGTTGGTTTGGTCCCAGTGTAAGAATGTCTCCATCCTGGACATGGATCACCACATGCAGCGTTTTCTAGAAGAGCACCGTGGATACAGACTTCTGGGATGGTACCTCACGGAGGTAATAAAAAGATGATATTGTAACTGAAAGCCCGTTTCAACACAGTTTGAGTCATACCCGGCCCGCTGTCAAAAAAGTTTGGTGACCCCTGTTCTAGAGCACATCCTGTGACTGTGAGGGAAGTCGTGTGCAACTTGAACCTTTCAGTTACAATATCATCTTTTTTTACCTCTGGGCGGCACCATCCCAGAAGTCTGTATACGCGGTGCTCTTCTAGAGCAGTGATTTTCAAACCGGTGTTCCGCGAGGGACCTCCAGGTGTTCCGCGAAAAATTGCTTTTTCGAGGTATTATGACGTCATTTGAATAATATAAATAGCGTCGATTTGAAAACGGCGAGTCAGAGTTTTGGAAAGTCGGTATAAAAAACTTGTAACCAGATAAGAAATGACAGGCCACATTCCCTTTCAATGGAATTTTTAACTTTATCTCGGCGTTTTTTTTTATTAGTGATCCATTCCATTCTTGACCAAATAATGTTTCAAAAATGTGGACATTATACATGACCATGAATGGAGTCATCATCGGAGTTGATTACATTCGTTGCAATTTGAAGCTTTTCTTGCAGTAATAATTAGGGCGTGGCATCATCAAAATCGTCAAGTGAAGTGTTGAATTTGCAAATTCCGTAAATAAAATTGTGAATTTGTAGGTAACGATTTTAGCTATGGTAATGATCGCGGTATTGTTTTGTTGGAAAAGTCAGCGTCTAATCAGCACAAAAGAAATTGGGCAAAAAATTGTTTACAATTTTTTTGGCATCAGGTCGCGCATGTAAGATATCGTTAAAGAAGTGCTCTTCATCGTCATCTCGCCTAATGACCACGTAGAAATGCCTTTATTTTAGCTTTTAAATCAACATTCAGGATTCACGCAATCACAGATTTATCTAATCTCATTGATTTATTCCGGAAATAACACTGACACCAGTGTGGAGCATAGGAAACTCAATTATCGTCTTAATAAATGTATGCATCCAGTTGTCGATAATGATAATATTATTCGCTTAAAACTGGGACGTTTAATTTGCAAACGGCAAAAAGGTAGATCTAAGCCAGCGCAAAAGATAAAAATCATAATAAAATTAAGTTGGAATTTAAAAGCGCTTCTTAATGTCATTAACATCTGTCGCCGATGTGAACGCATATAGTTATACCAAAATATGAAACTTCGATCTCAGCCGATCGCAAGAATTAATACTTGCGCACAAGAACAAAGGCGGTAATATGAAAACGTTCAGGGGGCAAAAAAGTAGCGATTATGACGAAATTCCAAATCGACCTCCCCCCTTCTGGACTCCTGTTGCGTATAGAAAAAAAAAACGAGAAATTGAGAGCTGTTGAGAAAGAGCTGCGAGTTTGTCTCTTCTCAATTACAGAATAAAATATTTGAAACTCATCGAAACAGACCTAAATATCACAATAAAATACCATTTCTGTTTCTAGCTACCGTAATCATAGTATTCATAAGCAAACTTGCAAAAACATTTATTTGTACCATACTTTAGCTCTTGTAGCCCTGAATCGGAATGTGTCACGTCTCTTCCATCTAAAGTTGACAAGCTATATTATTGACTTCGTTATTTTATTTTCATGCCGAAATGATCGACGTCAGTGAATTGCATAATATAGTTTATTTCCAAAAATCTCGTTTGGTGTTCCGCCACAATTTTAGATTAAAAAAGTGTTCCGCCGTACAAAAAAGGTTGAAAATCACTTTCGAGAGAACGCTGCATGTGATGACCCATGTCCAGGATGGAGACATTCCTAAGCTGGACCAAACCAACATATCTTGCTGATTGGCCAATGTTACGAAATAAACAAGGAAGACGATGCTCGGGAAAATTTCCCTTGAAAATTTTTTTTCCATTTTTGAGTGTTATTGCGGGCCGAATAAAATGACGCCCCGGGCCGTAGTTTGGTGACCCCTGCTCTAGAACGATATGTTGTTGACGATGAACCCGCCTTGGTGGAAGACAACCAACCCGATGACAACGACAATGCTGAAAATTATTAAATAGCTGAAATGTGAAAAATGCCAGGTTTTGTACATTTTGACAGTTAGATAGTGCATTACAGCATTAGGCTTATTTTTTTATAAAAAGATAACAATATGTCAATCGTTCTCTTGGAAATTCTTGCAAGAGGCTTTGATGCCGCGCAGCGAATTATGGAAAGACAGCGTATGACAGTGTTGGTAGTGGGGAGAAAATGAATAGGAGAAAAATAACTGGCCATCTGCTGCATGAGAAAAAAGCGAAAACATTGTCATCGAAAGTTTTGACTAAGCTGAGGTCACGTGCTGATACTAATTTTCCTACTTAATATAGCAGAATGCCGTACGTCAGGTTTGGAACGGCATTGAGCGTGACCATTGTGCAAAAAGATGATGTTTCAACGGTACTACATCTCGAAGGCAGGCTTACAATTGGCGGCCAAGTAACTGTGCTTGACCCATACTGCAGCCGTTTTTGGAATGGCATTGCGGTCATTGGTACGCCGCATCCGATTTATCCAGTTGCACGACCTGAAGAGCCATTACTGAAAGATATTCCAGAAGGATTAGTAAGCAGTGGTGTGACGGTGAGTTTCTGCATAAATATAGACAATATCAATGTCATCTCAGTCAATTTTTGCCAGGCTGCTGCCACACCTTTTGTGATGGCCGTTATGGAGAGAATTGTCCGCGCAGTGTTTCGACAGCAGACTGCAAAATGCTAATTCCCAATATTGAATTTACGGTGCCTAATTATGAAATGGAGTGGATTCCATATTCTAGTATGTCTCTTGCTCTAACAGTATTTGAGGAGGATTTGTTGGTTTGGTCCCAGCGTAAGAATGTCTCCATCTTGGACATGGGTCATCACAAGCAGCGTTCTCTAGAAGAACACCGCGGTTACAGCCTTCTGGGATGGTACAGCCCAGAGGTAAAAAAAAGATACTGTAACTGAAAGGTTCAAGTTGCACACTACTTCCCTCACAGTCACAGATATGCTCTAGTCTACTCTAGACAGTGGTTCCCAACCGGTGGGAAATTTTCCAATAGGTGGAAATTTGGAGGTTGCACGTGGGAAATAGAATGCTCCTCTAAAAATGTACGCACAACAACACAATTATTAAATATTACACAATGAAAATCACAATATATGCCATGAAGCGGAAAAAGATTCTCATTCAATTAATCGAAACCTTAGTAAAATTTCACGTTGTTGGCCATGATATTCTGATCGTGCTACGTAACTCATTTTGATCTTTGGTCGGCCGATAAAAACCAAATATTTGACCTGTCCCTCCATTCTGCTAAATTGTTAATAAAAGGTAATGGCTTATGTAAAAATAAAGTACGATTATAGTCATCTCGGCTACTTTTACGTTTGTAAGGAAAAATTTTGAGCATCGCCCGCAATGCGTTTATTGCACTACGACCATATCCAGTGGTTCTGTGTAGCCTCCTCAAATGAGGCAACATATTTTAAATATCCATTTGCTTATCAGTTTGCTAAAAAAATGCAAAATAAAAGCAGAATAAGATTCGACAACATGGGCAATTTCAAATGAGTTCAAAGGTGATATTGACTGCGTCATTTGTAGATGTCCTGCGAATAGCAAGGACCAAAAGTTCCATAACATCGTTGGGACATAGGTGAAACATATTGTAAAAATGTTCATGAAAGTCTCGAGCGACAAACTCTTCACCTGTAAACCCAGTTTAGCGCAAAAATGCTGAACAAGGCTATAGAACACTAGCACCTTGTACGGTAGTGCCCAACATAAAAAAGGAAGCAGAAGATGAAGACATGGAATTCCTCAGCGCATGCAATCAACGCAAAAGGTGGACATAACGGAATCTCTTCTTTCTCACTCATTCCTAAACTCAATTTAGTCGATGTGGGTCTTGAACAACTGAAAGCGAACACTGGAGAAAAAAACACTACACTACATAGCTGAGGATGTGGCAATGCCATATGGCGATTATGAATCGACTCTTAGAGAAATAACGACATTAACGACAGTTCACCCGTGGATTTATTGGCTGACTATGACGAACAATGTAACCTTTTCATCGGGCGTTCGCAACATTATAGGAGCAATGAAAGCATTCTGTGATGTACCGCAGGGATTCTTCTAATATATGGATCATCAACCGCTCATGGTTACGTTTTGTATCTGTATTTTTACGATATATTGTTGAGAGCCCCGATCAGATTATTGGTCCGGTTAATCACATTCTTGCACGCCTTGAGTTCCAGTCACAGAGTTCGGCTGGAAACAAGGCCCATGTGCATATGAGTGTTTTAATATACGATGAGCCTATGGAGAAAACACAACAACGGATTTGGTGTTGATTTTCAGTCGCTTTTAGCAAATGGAATTATTACTGATTACTTTCAATATGAAAGTTTGAAAGATTTGTACTTGTACTGGGTCAATATTGGCAACGCACAACTGCGACAGTGCAGGGGAGCGTTGCAAAAAAAAGCAAGAGAAATGGTAATTTTATTTGTCGAGTTCCACGACATCCAGATAGCGACAAATATTATTTTGAAATGAAAAAAGACCTTTACTCGGAAGATATGCTGAAAAGAATGAAGATATGCTGAAAAGAATGGAAAAGATTGATTTTGCGGAAAAGAAACATCTTGTGTATAATGACAGTACAAACCTCCCAACAATACCGCCAATTCAATGCGAATTACAATCATGTTTCAACGCATCAATCTGTGATAGAAGATTCTCTACAATACATCATATCTGCTGAAATATTCATGCCAAAAGGAGTCACACGTAGGGAAAAACAGCTTAAGGCATCTCGGCAACGTGATATTGTGAAAGTGATTGACAGTGAAAACTCCAATGTGAAAATAACTGGGGAGCATATAGCTTTACAGAAACGTAGGAATGCAAAGCCAAATGTTTTTAATGTCACCAACTGGATGGTTTACCATATACGTATACAACAGCCAAATTTGTGCACCTAAATGACACCTTCTGTCGGTGTCTGATAGTAATACCTATAATTGCACACACCTGGAGGTTTGCTTATTGCTTGGCGAAATCTATCAGTCTATTTCTCTCTCTACTATCTGTCTACCTTGCCGTCAGTTTCAGACTATCTTGGAAGAGATCTCGAAGATGAATCCATTTGCCAACGTTGACTAATTAAAATCTGTTAGCGCTCGGTACCGATCACTGGATCACAATGCCAGAAGAAATCAGGTAAATATCAAATGCGACTCGTGCTTTCTAACTGTTACTATACAAAAAACAGTGTTCCTATCCTGTGCCAACATGATCTTATTTATCATATAAAAATTTAGGGTCAAATATGATTTGTTCAGATATATTGCTATTTGTCACATTGTGCACAGTCAATTATCTGTGAGATTATTTACCATGGGGTCTACCGCTGATACTATTGCCGGGAAGCAGATGAGAGCTGGTGTTTTAGCAAGGATTATCTGCCTAGTAAATCTTGTATCAGACAATAAAATTCTATCTGATAGATAGATTTATTTTGAAGACTCCATAATACACACAAAATATAAAAGGAGAATTCTAGAGAGCGAGCAAAACCTTTCAAAAAAGTTTAAAACATGAGAAATATCATGTGCCCGCCCACCAGCACACACGCAAAAATCACAAAAAACACAATCCTTGTTAAACAAGGCTTGGACCAGGAATAAACAAACAAAAGATACGCAAATGTATTGAACCTTCGGGCGGTTTTAGCTTTGAAGCACTCAATCTACAGTAATAATGATTCAGAGACAATCCAGTACGGAATATCTGTATAGGCCAAATTTAAATGTCTTGAAAGGATTGTTGAATCGGGTTCTTTTGTGGTATTCGAATAGTTCAATTTAAAATCATCGAATCCTTTCCAATGCTTCCAACATTAATATTGAATTTCCACGCACAACCACCATTTCAACAGTTGCAGTCGTCCCGTTTTTTCTGCGCTCTGTTCCATCATCCACAACTAGATTCATAAAAGGATCGAATCCTCGCAAAACACCCGTAAAGTATCGTCCACCTTTCAACTTCAAATCCATTCTTTTATCCATGAACTTCTTTAATTCTGGTGGATGGGCCTTGCTCATCTTGATATTACGCGATACAAACCAACAGTAAACACAGAACGACATACCGGCAAGATCCTATCTGAAGAGGTAGCTACTAGAAACATCGCGTATGAAAAACGAGTTTTCGTCAGAATTACATTCAACGAATGGGAAAATTTCATAGATGTGGGGAGCATTTGGTGTGAAGCAGTCGGCCCCGCTGATTTATTGGTGCTTGGAATGGAGTGGGCTGAAATCACCACAAATGCAGTGTTCGCACATGGCGGGACCCAGAATGGCGCAACCAATTGGGACAACAATAGTGGACTGGATAATATCTTCCAAACGCTGATAGAGTCCTGAATATAATCTGGCTACCGATTTTGGAATCAGCAAGGAGTTTGCATTAGATGAAAATTAAATCATCACCAAATCAACTGGATTTTGTGAAACCCTTGGTTGAGTTCCATAAGAAATGTGTTCATACAACCGATCTAATAAATTCCAAGCATGGGTCAAAGCTGATTTATATTCTTCATGCCTTTTTATTAATTATTACCTTCACTGATGGAAAACACCCCTATCCAATAGATCCTACTGATCCTGTTGATAAAATGGTACTATACGAAATGCAATGATGGTCTTTGTTTGTGCTCAACATGGTCTTATTTATCAAATAAAAATCTTGCTATTTGTAACATTGTGCATAGTCATTTATCTGCGAGATTATTTATCATGGACTCTATCGATTATACTTTTCTGAGACGTGGGTAGGATGTTGCTCGAGCAAGAATTATATGCCTAGTAAATACTGTAGCTAAAGCTGAAGAAGTAGCGATTAGAAACATCGATTATGAAAAACGAGTTTTTGTTCGAATAACATTCAACGAGTGGGAAAATATCATTGACGTCGAAAGCATTTCGTGTAAAGGAGACGGTACCGCTGACTCATTTGAGTTTAGAATGGAGTTGCCGGCAGTTAGAAAAAATGCGGTATCTGACAATAAAGTTCTATCGGAAGAAGAACCACTAGAAACATCTCATTTGAAAAACGAGTTATCGTCAGAATTACTTTCAACAAATGAGAAATTTGGGATGTCGGAAGCATTTGGTGCGAAGGAGTCTGCCCAGCTGATTTAATGATACTTAGCCTAAACGAGTGGACTGAAACCACCAGAAATGTAGTATTCGCTCATAACGGGACCTAGAATGGAGGAACAAATTGGGACAACAATAGTGGACTGGATTACAATTTCTGAACGCCGATACAGTTCTGAATATAGTCTGTCTGTTAATATTTTGTGATAAAAATAGCCGTTACTGAGAAGTGTAGATATGTTGTTTTAGCAAGAACTAAATTATATGCCTAGTAAATCATGAAATTCTATCGGAAGTAGCGATACGGAACATCGCTTATGAAAAACTAGTTTCCGTCCAAATAACCTTCAACGAATGGGAAAAGGTCGTAGCCTTTTTCTATGCAGCACAACCAGAGCTTGAAAGACATAAATATACCACACTGAATCTAGTTTGTCTCTGGAATGAGAAGCTAAGCAAAGCACTGCCATCCAGTTCTACGTATAATCCTCAACTGGCGTTTGTGCGCCACAGGCATTTTTGGATCAAAATACATATGTTGAACAAAGTTGCACTGTTTCTGCGGCCTACCTTCAACGAACTCAAAATGATGAAATTGACAAAGGTGCATGTACATGTCCGCACACTCCTGGAAAAAAAGGTAAGAGGAGAAGTCAACCCTAGGCCTACACCTGTTGAAAACCGAAGAGAACGAGGCGCACACCACCAGCACCCTTTCTCCACCTACAGCAAAACGAAAAAGTTCTTTTTTCGCTGAGTAGAAAAACGCGGATGATGACGATGATGCTCCGGTTCGAGATGAGGTTGACTTGTACATCAGTCAAAGGCATGCCTTGGATGATGACCGAGATTTGCTTGAATGGTGGAAAATAAACTCCAGTATATACCCGAGGCTTGCCAAGTTAGAAAGATCCGTGTTGTGCATACATGCAAGCAGCAGCAGAGAGTTTTTAGCGCAGCTAGCCGCATGATAGATCAGCGGAGAACCTCACTGAAACCTGGCATAGTGGACGCAACCACCAAATGTAAACAACGTAAGTAATATCCTGCTGTTCAAATAGCCATTTTAATTATTGTCTGGGGCTTTAATTATTTCCCAGGAACAAAGAGCAAGACACGAGGGCGCAATTTGCAGACTAAGGTCAGTCAGCAACTTGTGAAAGGCAGCATAAAAGTGCAAGCAGACCCTCTTATTTAGTTCAAAACAGAGTGCCCGGAAGCAGAAAGAAATGCAGTATTCGTATTGACGGAACTGAAAAAAGCACAACCCTTTTGCTCAGGAATGGTGGACGTTATCACATCTCTTACAAAGACCAAGCCGGATATGCCCGTGTATACAGAGGCTACATCAAAAGAAAACAAAAGTGCTGTCGGAGAAGAAACAATCAAATTCTACATCACTCAAAAATAAGGAAGAAAGTGCGATTCAGAAGAGTAATCAAAGAATTTAGAAACTAGTAGACAACAAATGGACGATTTTTACAAATTGATCTCTGTTATGCAGCAGATATTTATTCAGGAACCAAGTCAAACCATGTAAAACATGAACTGAAGTTCACATGGTAAACATAGGGGTAGAGCGACAAATGAGTAAATGGTTTGACTTCCTAAATACGTTTTCAAATGACGTTATCCCTTGATCCTACAACCACTGTCTATCTGCAACCATCAGACTATATCGTATTTTATTAAGGTTGTGTACAAAATAATCAAAATTGCTAGTGTGTTATATTTGTAAATGTAAACTCTGCGAGTTTCCAGACGAAGTGACTTTCTTGATAGGTGAGTATCGTTCATTCGATTTTGCACTCCGCTGATTCATTCTTGGGATTATTTAATATGGCTTCTATCATTAGTTTTTCATTCCAGTCAACATGCGAGGTTATAGAACATCACCAGCGGCAGGCAAACAAGAATTGAATGTCGGCTGTTAACTACCTTCTTTGTGGAGTGATGGATCACATCGAGATTACATCGCTACATAGTGAGCTTTCGTTAGCTATGTCAAGTATCGTAAATGATAGCAATTACTTTACGACGCCCTCATTCGCACAAACTTTTAGTCCATCTTATACTGACGTGCTTTTGGATTGACGTAAAGCACATGTACCCATTACGCCAGATATGAGTCGTCGGGTTCTTACGGCAACAACATCTATCTCATGCTTTTGTGCTTTCGCGTGGACACAAAGCCAGTGTATCACATCACACCTCTGTACATGTGTAGTCTCACAATATTGTGTCACCTGCAACTCGTTCCTGATCAATCAAGTTCCGAACGTTTCGCAGTTCATTGCGAGGTTCCCTTTCTTCGTCTATCTTTTCAATGTCATAGACGCCGAAAGTATTCGGTACGAGTTGTTTGGGTTTAACAAATGGGAAAATGTCAAGGAGACGGCATCGCGGACTTATTCGAATGCAGAATAGAGTGGCCGGAAACAGAAAGAAATGAAGTGTTTGCGCTTACCAGGACCCAGAATTGCGAAACAAATCGGGACAACAACAGTGGACTAGATTACATCTTCTAAAACGCCGATACAGTGCTGATCAAGCACTGTGCTTGATATAGCCTTTGGTTCACGAGTACCGACACGGTGGAAATGTGGGCTGGTATCTGTAAATTGATGTATCGTGATTTGTATTCCATACTATGCTTGTAGCTTTGTGTAAAGAGAGGAAATAAGCAAGACCTCTTTTATCATCGTTAGAAAGGAGAAAACGGCAAGACGACTACACAGCCGTCGGTAATTATAGAACTACACGGACGGAACTGAATAAAATCTTCTAAACGCTGATATAGGCTGGTTGCTACTGTTTTGTGATTAAAATAGCCCTTGCTGAAAAATATGGAAAAGATGTCACTCTGTCAAAAAATATCTGCCTAGTAAATCTATTTCAACATAGGTTGTCTCTTCGTCTCCGTTTTCTCTTTCGTCGATTTGTTTTCCCGGTGGTCAACTGCGTTATGGCGTGGCGGAGTCGTTCCCCGACGTCGACTATCTCTTGTTAGAGCTGGGTACAAATAATGTTGCAAGATCTGGTGGCTTTGGAGCAAACAACCTTGAGATTACGTCGAGAAGCTGATTGAAGCGAGCCAGCAGGTCTATCCGAGATCCAGGGTTTGTCTGTTTTAAAAATATATCTAGGCCATATCTATTTGTTATGTCTAAATATCCCGCTCGAATAAGGTTTACCGAATGAGAAAATGTCAAGCAGATGGCACCGCGGACTTGTTCGAATTCAGAATAGAGTGGCCGGAAGCAGCGAGAAATGCAGCGTTCGTGCTTACCAGGACCCAGAATGGCGGAACAAATTGGGACAACAACAGGGGACTAGATTACATCTTCTAAAACGGTGATAAAGTCCCGATCAAGCACTGTTCTTGATATAGCCGTTGGTTCACGAGTACCGACACGGTGGTGGTGTTGACTGGTATCTGTAAATCGATGTATCGTAATCACGATTTGCACTTCATACGATGCTTGTAGCTTGGTGTACTGAATAAAATCTTCTGAAGGCTGATATAGTCCTAAATATAGGCTGGTTGCTACTGTTTTGTGATTAAAATAGCCGTTGCTGAGAAGTATGGAAAAGATGTCGCTCTGTCAATAAATATCTGCCTAGTAAATCGATTTCAACATGGCTTGTCTCTCCGTCGCCTTCGTCTCCGTTTTCTCTTTCGTCAATTTGCTTGCACGGTGGTCAACTGCGTCATGGCGTGGCGGAGTCGTTCCCCGACGTCGACTATCTCTTGTTAAAGTTGGGTACAAATGATGCTGCAAGATCTGGCGGCTCTGGGGGAGAAGTGGATTAAAGCGAGCCAGCAGGCCTATAGGGGGGGGGGGGGGGGGGCAAGGTTTGTTCGTTTTGAAAATATATCTAGATGACATCTTTTTTTCATGTCTAAATATCCCGCTCGAATAAGGCTTAACGAATAGGAAAATGCCAAGTAGACGGCACCACGGACTTGTTCGAATCCAGAATGGAGTGACCGGAAGCAGCAAGAAATGCAGTTTTCGCGCTCATCAGGACCCAGAATGGCGGAACAAATTGGAACTAGATTACATCTTCTAAAACGCAGATACAGTCCAGATCAAGTACGGTTCTTGAAATATCCTTTGGTTCACGAGTACCAATACGGTGGCAGTGTGGACTGGTATCTGTGAATCGATGTATCGTGATCACGGTTTGCACTCCATACTATGCTTGTAGCTTTGTGTAAAGCAAGGAAATAAGCACGACCCCTCCCTTTACATTAAAAAAAAGACGACTACATAGCCGTCGGAAAATATAGGACTACACGGACTGAACTGAATAAAATCTTCTAAACGCTGATTGCTACTGTTTTGTGATTAATAGCCTTTTCTGAGAAGTATGGAGAAGATGTCGCTCTATCAAAAAATATCTGCCTAGTACATCGATTTCAACATAGGTTGTCTCTCCGTCTCCGTTTTCTCTTTTGTCAATTTGCTTGCCCGGTGGTCAACTGCGTCATAGCGTGGCGGAGACGTTCCGGATGTCGACTATCTCCTGTTAGAGCTGGGTACAAATGATGTTGCAAGATCTGGCTTTGGGGCAAACAATCTTGAGATTACGCCGAGGAGCTCATTGGAGCGAGTCAGCAGGCCTATCCCAGAGCCAAGGTTTGTTAGTTTTAAAATGATACCTAGGCCATATCTATATTTCATGTCTAAATATCCCGCTCGAATAAGGTTCAACGAATGGGAAAATGCCAAGGAGACGGCACTGCAGACTTGTTCTAATTCAGAATAGAGTGGCCGGAGGCAGCAAGAAATGCAGTGTTCGCGCTTACCAGGACCCAGAATGGCGGAACAAATTGGGATAACAATAGTGGACTAGATTACATCTTCTAAACGTCGGTACAGTCCCGATCAAGCAATGTGCTTAAAATAGTCGTTGGTTCACCAGTACTGACACTGTGGCAGTGTGAACTGGTATCTGTAAATCGATGTAGCGTAATCACGATTTGCCCTCCATACTATGCTTGTAGCTTTGTGTAAAGCGAGGAAATAAGCAAGACCCCTTTTCATCATCGTGAGACAGGGGAAAACAACTTAAAGACGACTACACAGCCGTCGGTAATTATAGGACTACACGGACTGAACTGAATAAAATCTTCTGAACGCTGATATAGGCTGGTTGCTACTGTTTTGTGATTAAAATAGCCCTTGCTGAGAAGTATGGAGAAGATGTCGCTCTATCAAAAAATATCTGCCTAGTACATCGATTTCAACATAGGTTGTCTCTCCGTCTCCGTTTTCTCTTTTGTCAATTTGCTTGCCCGGTGGTCAACTGCGTTATGGAGTCGTTCCCCGACGTCAACTATCTCTTGTTAGAGCTGGGTACAAATGATGTTGCAAGATCTGGTGGCTTTGGGCCAAAAATCTCGAGATTACGTCGAGAAGCTGATTGAAGCGAGCCAGCAGGCCTATCCGGGAGCCAAGGTTTGTTTTAAAAATATATCTAGGCCATATCTATTTTTCATGTCTAAATATACCGCTTGAATAAGGTTTAGGGAATGGGGGAATGCCAAGGAGACGGCACTGCAGACTTGTTCGAATTCAGAATAGAGTGACCGGAGGCAGCAAGAAATGCAGTGTTCGCATTCACCGGAACCAAGAATGGCGGAACGAATTGGGACAACAATAGAGGACTAATTTACGTCGTCCAAACGTTGATACAGTCCCAATTGTGCCCCATTGCAGTGTGCTTGAAATAGCTGTTGGTGCAAGTATCGTCACGATAACAGCGTGTTGGGTTGGAGGGTGTAAATCTATGTCTCGTAAACGCGATCCGCACCACACTACGCCATAATAGGCTTGTAGACTGCAGCTCTGTGACAAAGTGAGGAAATAGGCAAGACCAATTTACATCATTGTGGATAAGGAAAAAACCCAATACTCCTCCACAATTGCCGATAAATATAGGACTACACGAAATTTCAATCAACGAAACTCATTCATATTTAGATTGAAAAATTTATATAAAAAAAAGGATCATCGCAAATTCCTTTACGACACTACAAGTATAATGTATGTTATACCAGACGGTCCCGTAAGTAATATTCATACCGGTAATTAACCAATTATTCATTCCAAATAAATGACTCAAATATATCTAGTGTCTACTCATGATTGCGTTTACTGTGGACTACACATTCTCCTCGGAAAAAATGTCGACACCCGGTCAAAGGTGTTGTTGAAAATGAAGAGATTCCAGAACACACCAAGCGAACCACGCATTAAAGCAATATTTTTATTGCGAATATAATGGATATTGCTAACTTGTTGACTGGATTGATTTGCGGATTATGACCCCAGCATTGACTGACAATAATCTTGTTCTAAGTTTATCAACCTGATAATAGACACCGGCAGTCGTCAACGCCCAAGTGAATGAAGATGCGTTAGAAAACTCTGTTTGATTTTATTCTCAGATTTCCATGAAATGGGGTACATTAAGTTTGTTTATGCTATATATTAGACAATGTCAATAAAAATCTTGTTTCAAACTGTGGGTAATCCAATTTTACCGTACATTGGATAATAATTGAAAAAAAAAAAGATTTTAACGCCACTTTCATATATTCAAATCGTTGAATCGAACAATAAACAGAGAATGCACAGCGAACATGTGAGTTTAGTGAAAAAAACACATTCGCTGCCAGAATGAAGCACATAGTTACTGTTGCTACGCAAAATCACGGATTTTTCGTGATACGTGCTTCACTACCCTTTTAATTGAATATTTTAGCGGTGGCCGTGCTGTTCAGTACAATAACTGTAAAAATTTCATTAGTTTATGCCAATTAACCCCGTGAAGATTTCAACGGTCAAGCATCTCTAGTTATTTTTTCGCCACAAGTCACATATCTGCAATCGGGTTGGTTTTAGGAGTAATAGAACGTGTTCTATTTTAATTGTAACCCAGCCCATATTGTTTAATAGGATACTTATCGCGAGTGGTTAGGTCCCATGGTTACGGCAGGGAAAAATAAGAGCGGGTTTGTTTCGGATAAAATGCTTTTGATATGAATTATAGATTGCACATTTTTTTAACAGAGGTAAAGCAAAGAATTATACTAAATACAGTCACGCGGCAAAGCTAACCATGTTTAGCCTCGGTGAGAATAGACTGCGTACTCAGGCGCAATAACGTCAAAGTCCGGAACATACAATCCGACCGCTAGAGTAGACTATGCATACACTGTTACATACCTTGTTCAGAATTTTTGTCATACTAACATAGCTCATGCAGTGGAATGTTTAATCATTGTCCTTAACAAGATTCTTCTATTACCTACAGAAGATATTATATTCGAATCGAAAGTGGCAGAGAAATAATTGGCACCGCCTAGTTCATGTTTCTATGCATATATATTCAAAATAAAAATATCATTCTGCACGAATAATCCTGGATTTTATTAGCACAAAAAATAGTCACTGAAGAAACTTAACGTAAAATAAAGACAAAGCCTTGATTCCGCGATTTATAACTCATATCTATATTAAAACTTTTTTTATTATTTATTCAAAATATATACTAGTTTCCAAGCAATATTGCAGGTCCATCCTTTACCTGCGAATACTCATTGTAAGATGAAACATTTTTACTGCAATCATGAAAACATCAAAAAAGGCGGTAATTTGCAGCTTTTTTGGAATAAGAAGCGGAGCGTCAAACACAAAAAAAATATCTACATTTGACATTTTTGAAACCGATGTTTCATTCAGGCATTGCATGTTATGAAAAGTATGAAATTTGCCAGAACTGGATAGAATTTCTGTGCAGCCTGTCTTACAACCCGAGAAAAACAATTTTCCGTCGACATCAGTGGTTTGTGATTCGTGACGGGAACGCTAACGTAGGATGCTCTGGAAAACTTATTTTCACAAGTGTTAATGAAACAAAAATCTTGGTTCACGTTATAATTAATAGGAAAAAAGGTTTGTACTGTAGAATATTTAATTACGCTTCAGGGTCATGGCAAAAGAATTCAACACCACAAATCCTCTTAATTCCGTATGGCTGTGAAGTTTATTTCCGTGTCCCAATTCAAGACCATTTCGACCTTTCATGAAAATAACGACACGCCACCTTTGCTCGAGTTTATCAATACCAGGAAAAGATGAAATTTGTTAGGACTGGATAAAAGGACGTGCAGTGTTTCACATCAAAAGTTTTATGATTCAGAGAAATAAGGCTAACCCAGGATACTTTGGAAAACTTATTTTTACAAATAATAATGGAAAAAATCTTGGTTCACATCTTAATTAATTAAAAGAATTTTCTTAAATGGTCTTTGTAATATATTTAATTATGCTCCAGATTCCTGACAAACGATTTCAACATTCAAAACCCACGGAATTTCGTACGTCTATGAAGATAATATCCGTATGGACTACCCCGACCAATTATGAGAAAGACGATACACTACCTTTCTCGAGTTTATCAATACCAATATATAAAACCAGCAATGTAAAGCCGAAGAAACAGAAACGAGGAATCTAGTGCAATGTAGGTGTTACTTAATCCTGCAAAATCTTCCTTAGATACTTGTGAAGCTAATGCATTGTACTACTCAACAGGATAGGCTGTGCTCTTAGCAAATCCTGAATAAAATACCCGCAAATCTGCTTCACCCCGCAAACCAATAACGATTATATATTGACCATTGGATTCGATGAACGCAGAGAGCCACACTTATAATCTCGGAGACTGTTTTACACAGCATCAATTTTGAGATAATGTCACACGACGTTGACTGCCAAACCCTCATGCTGGAAACGAGATGTTTTTGCACGGTCTTTAGTAAAATGAATTCTGTTATAGCTTCAACACATTAAAACCTTTTGTGTAATCTATTTGTTTATATGTACGGAGAGGTATGGAACTGCGAAAAAGATTTTGACAACTTTGCTGTATTAGGGCATGGTTAATCTCAAATAAGCTACTCCTACTCAGATTCAGAACGCAACATATTTGATATCCAAAATGGTTATTTGCGTCTTCGACAATTCAATTTATTGACGCTATATGTATGTAGACTTGGATTCCCAACGTAAAATCTTGCTGCAGGCGACATTTTCCGTCGATTCCCACAGACCGTCACTTTCGGTGTGCAGCGAATCGGCATTGTACAACCTTGGTGGCTGTCACATTTTTTATCTTTGTTGCGTCACAGTCTTAGAGAATAGTGCACTGTCCGTTTGTGTAGGTAGCCTAGACTTACTGAGTTTTATTGTTGGATATTTAATTCAAAGAGAATGTTAAGGAATTATGATACAGTGTACAGAAAACCTTAACAGCCAATTAATGTATTACTACAAAGAGCTGAATTGCCTTCTCAGCAAGGATCTCCATTTTTCAGGCTTGGTCCCACAGCGGACACTTTATCTTCGCGGTATGATATCTTAGTACAGGCACGAGAATGGGTTTATGGCAGTGCTCTTCAACAGGGGTTCCCTGCAATACATGCAGTGGGGTTCCCTGAGTTTATAGGGATCCTTAGGGGTTCCGCGTTTTTTTTTTTTTTTTTTTTCAGGGGAAATCATTTCTTGCTTTCAGCATGTTGATGCGTCATTATAAATATTCTTAGACCACCGTGTCTCGTTCAAACTCAGGCCAGTCAAGTAGGCCAGTTCGTTAAACAGGAGGTTTAGGCACAGTGCAGTTAATTAATAGACAAAACAGAGATATTTTCGGTTGTTCCGTCACTTTAGTCATTGTTATGCAACTAACAAGAACGCTATTGTTGCACCATAGTTACACGATGTTCAAAGATATTGCTCGACACTAGAGAGAGTATATAGTATATACTACAAACTAGAGATGTTGTTCAGATTTTGTTGGAATATAGTAACGATAGTGTGGAACTCAACTTTTTGATATTTATTCAATACAGATGAAGCAAAATATTGTATTTTCTTATGTGAGGCGAAATAATAACAACGTTGAAGGTTAGGACGGCAATGAGCAAAGAAGTTCAAATGCAAAAGCGGCACCTGCTCCTCCGAAGCGAACCAAATGTAATTCAATTGCCAAAGATAGAATTTTTTTTTAGTTTTGTTAATTGAGGTTCCACGAAAAGCGAAAAATTATATCAGGGGTTCCACAATACCAAAAAGTTTGAAGAGCACTGGTTTATGGTAAATGAATTCTGTCGAATCATGGAATGTAAAGGTAATATTGATGACGCAAAAGTATTGGCATCTGCTGGCCATGGTCTGACCTTGATTTTCGATGCATCCAAAAATAAACTTTTTTCATGTATATAATCATGTTTACGAGTATGATCTCTCAAACACTATTTCGAATAAATTTCAAAATTGAAATATTTTGTTTGGTAGTTTGCTGAATGTCAAACTGCGCAGAACTTTCCAATTCCTGCAGTTGCAAGTTTTTGCAGCAATAAATATGAAAACCAGCCTTTATTTATTACAGCGTTCAAATAGCCTGATCTATATCTGAGCAGAAAGATGACTTCTGCAGCTCTCTCGATGTCTCCTGCTTACTTTGGATGTCATCCTAGTTTTTGTATATAACGAGTATGACACCCTGAGTCACGATGCTGGGTGTTCCAAAATTGAGCAGAAGTCATTATAGTTATTACGGTGTCTTTGTTTTGAAATGTCAATGATAATTACAATCAATCATTTTATTTCGGTTCTTTAGCACAAAAATCTCATCTGACACAAAAAGTAAAAAAAAAAATTACTTGGGAGGCGGCATAAATTTAAAAATGTACAGATGCGCTATCACCCAACAAAAAATACAAGCACACGAAACAGTGAACGCATTCAAAATCGGGCAAAAATTTTTAAGCAATTTAAAATGAGTAAACCCCCTAATAATCGAATATGAGGACAAGGGAAAAGGTTTACAATCGGAAATACATGACAGTCAAATATACCTTACAAAAAGTAATAAACAAAAATAGCTAGCACAACAAACACAATTGACAATATTTAAAAGTCCAAGGCGACGAAACAGTACAATTTGAAAATCAGTGAAGTGACAGTTCATAATTGAAGCTGCTGTAGAACGCATGAACCACATAAACACGAAAAATTATACGGCACTTTTCGCAATAAAATTTATGCAGAACATTAGGGGAAAAGTCTGTCTTCTGTGCAACTGCTTTACGGAGTTGTTTATCAAAGGGAAAACCGAGCAAATGTTGACGACTGTTGTAGCAATTTGTCACTCGTTTGCAGATTACAGTATCTGACGAATCCATGGTAGTGACGCCCTCAAACTAATCCTTTCTGTTCAAAAAGACTGCTAAATGGGAAAGCACTGAACTATGAACACCTTCAACGCAAACCTGCTCGACGATTGGAACGGGTTCAACTTCAAAGCCTAATGGAATATAATCGATCACTTAAAACCAGCATACTTCGACCAGCATGCCTGCAAACTTGTCCTCTCTCAAGAATTCTGTGAAAATAATTTTTCCACAGCATTTTTCGTTAGTGATCGTAGAAAATCTTCCAGAGATGGCGGTTTTCGAATATAAATTTAGATGTGCAGATACTGAGAATACCTACAATTGATACAAATAATTCTTCATAACAAAAGGCGTGAAACGTTATTTTATATGAATGAACTTTGCGGGTCCAAATTTGCTTCACATAATTATGTACCAAGTTTCTGATATATTGAGTGTTTTTATGTGTCATTTTTGATTACGCTGCAGTTTTCATAATTATTTCTCTAGAGTCTAGAATATTACGAATCTCGTAATAATACAAATTCACTTAAAACTTGTATGTTTATGTAAGTTGTATGTTTTCTTTACCGGAGATCTTATACGATCTTCCATTGTTAATTTGAGCTTGTTCGCCATTTTCGTCAAGTCTACCGTTGGTATTTGTGTTACCAACCAGGTTTCTTTATTTGGTTTTGCGGCCATCGCCTGTTTAAAATAGTATTCTCTTTTTTGTTGGGATTAGCTGTTTGAATAGCAAATATCAGGCCGAATTGGGGTCTCCAGATTTTTTTAAAATTACATTAAGACATTATTCGTAGTTCGTACCATTTTATTTCGATGTGTAGAGCTGGGTTGTTTACCATCTCCATACAGTTGTAAAAGATTTGGCGGAAAATTGCTTCAGGGAATTTATTTGGGAGAAAATTTAGCCCTCATTTTCGTGGAGATGCAACACTTCGGATATCATCTTCTATCTGAGTAAATATGGGCTTGCTCGCTATTTCGCCTTGCCCAGTGGTGGGATTCATTTTTTTTTGTCAGCCGATTCTTTCACAAAAGTCATATTTTTCAGCCGGTTCTGATACAAACAGAACATTGACAGTAACCAGTAATGCTAACCGGTTCGCTGATCTTATAAAATTCCGTCAGACGGTTCTATAGAACCGGCTGAATACCACCACTGGCCTTGCCCTACCCGTTCATGCTCGTGCCTGATATTTGGGATTTCAAGCATACCTAAGGATTAAAAATTGGATTTAATAATTCTTAATAAATTCAACTAAAGTAATTGTGGTATTTATCATTTAACTTACTTCAGATACAAGAGGACTCTGTCTTCTCTACCACGCTTCTTCGTTTGACTTTTCCATTTGGAATGTCTCCAATAATACTCGGTTTTTAACTCGGTTTGGCAAGTAATTTTTATTTATTTATTTTTTATTAACTACCAGTATGTAATTTTTCATGTTCCCTTTACTTAATAACTTCTATATGGTTGTGTGTGTGGGTGCGTGTGAGCGTGTGTGAAATATTTCAATTATTTTAGGTGAGTGAACACGTACCACATGTTCTTGGCAAAACCTTCCATCTTATATACATTCTGTACGTTTTAAACCTTATCTAAGGTTTTGTTCGCTCTCCTGATTTCATAATCAGTTTTTATTTATTTATTTTTAGCATTCATTTTATTGTTTTGCTGATTATGGAGTCGAAATAAACTTATACTTATTATATTATTTTATGCTTTGAAGATTTCATTGGTTCCCAATGTGCTATCTGATGCTTTACTTGTCGTTGTCGTATTACGGTTTCAAAGTTCAGTCGGAAAGGGTTGAAGTCTATGGTGTGGAATGCTAGAATGCTTAATTTCAGTTCAGTGCTTTCCACTTTGGTAGTACATACCCACGATCGGTACAACTTTCAACGCAAATATTTTTGCTTGATCTTTTCCTTTTAAATGAAAAACTACAACGCAGTATTTGCAGCATCAAAACATGTGTCGAAAATTAACGTAGAAAATTTTAAAATAAGAACCATGTATTTTCTCACTTATTTGAAACTATGAAATGTAGATTGAAGCATTTACTATTACATGAAATATTTCAATACGCAGCGCCATATTTACTTGGGCCACTCGGCAACTGTTCGTTACTATCGCGAACTGACGCTTTCGCGCATGAGTGAGTTTAACTCGGCAGTCGGCACATTAATCTGTTGGGGCCTGGAAGTATTTTGTTGAATTTTGCTAAAATAGGACTATAAAAATGTCCGGAAAAGTAAAATATGCTACAGACATGGAAAAGTCCGTTCTTGTTAATAATTTTGAGAAGCGAGGTTGGTCGCAGGTGAGTAGGCTTATATAAATTAGCTTGGTTTGGAATTCAAAATAATTCTATTCAGGAGTGGATTTTTTTTTAAATTACAATCGTAGGTAATGCAATAGTACCGGTACTGTATGGCACGTTTCACTGCACATACAGACATTGGTGGTATTCAAATATTTTGTCAGCCGGTTCCTTCACAAAAGTCATATTTTTCAGCCGGTACTATTGCAAACAGAACATTGACAGTAACCAGTAATGCCAACTGGTTCGCTGATCTCATAAAATTTCGTGAGAGGGTTCTATAGAACCGGTGCGAACCGGCTGAATTCCACCACTGCATACAGACATAAGCATGTGCAATCAATTTATTAGTGCTGTTAATTCTGTAATTACTGGCGCAAAAGGGTCCAGTGTCAAGAGTGTAGTTTCGTACCGCACCTATCCTACTTCTAGTGGACGAAGCAGCACAGTTTTTGCATATGTTAATCCTAACTCCAGAACTCCCACCTGACTGTTAATCCTAACTGACCACCTGTTGTTGAAAAATTTGGTCACGGTGACGTAATAGGGCCTCTTCAAACTATGCGAACTGTCATCCAAGACGCGTCGACGATTTCCCGAAATCGAGCAAGCTAATTTTCTCGTCACAACGATTTTGATATAATAGAGATCACTGGCATTAGTCGGTTCTTTATCATCAGCGCAGATGCCATTTTGAGCGATCGTAGGTATACTTTGGCAAGCTCTAAAACTTTATTGTGACGTCGTAGTAACGTAATTTTTGGATGAGAGTTAGGATTGGCATGTGAAAAAATTGTTATGCTACGCCCACTAGAAGTACGTTAAGTACAATACTACACAAGACCCCGAAATTTTATGCACTTACTACTGTACTATGATTCTATTTTAAACACTGAATTACTGAAGTATCCTATACCAGAGTTCACAAATAAACTCAATAATAAAGCGAGGAAGACCATTGACATTAAGCTATTAAGAAGCTGTTTATATGGAATTCTTATTTCAGGTTTCAGCTGATGAAGACTGGAATTTTTACTGGACGAATGTCAATACGACAAGAAATATCTTCAGCCTTGAAACTGGATATAGGTACCAGTTTATCCTAGCGTAGTGGTTCTCAACTTGGACTCATTTCAGCGGCTTTTAGCACGCATAGCCCCCCTTATTTATCATTTGAGTGGCATGTATAGTGATGTTTTGATTAATAGATTCCAAATCCTGTTATGTTCAAATAATTCATGCTGAACAAAGTGAAAGAAAACTGAGATAAAATCACCAAGCAATGAAACTAGGAAGAACGAGGATTTTCATGTAAAGAGAAAAGTAAAATGTGTTTGGCGCCTAGCATTGTGTCCCCCCTCCAATGCTTTGTTGACCCCTTTGGGGTGGCCATGGAGCCCTGGTTTGGGAAACGCTGTTCTAACGCGATCTAAACTCCTCTACCACTGGAAATTAATGAAACGTTACTCTGATACTAGTTAAAATATCCCATTATAATATGTAGACACAGATGGTTGGAGGGTGCGTACTTTTACGTTTTTCAACTTTATTGGACACGTAGTGAACATAACGATCGTTTCAATATTATGTTGTTGTTGTTGTTCTTTGACACGTTTTTAAAAAGTCGCTTTTCTCTTCGAATACTGGACCGATTGCTTTGAAATTTTCAGCGGTTGAAGATAAAAATTTTCTCCAGAAGGCTATTGCTTTTTTTTTCGCTATGACGTCATCAAAATTATGTGACTCTACGTGTCCATATATTTTAGCATAGCTCTCTTGTTTTAATGTATGCTCGCCTTCCAGTCTTCTCTGCATTTTGTTTGTTTGTCCAGTTTTTGTGTTGTTTTGTTTTTATGTCAGAGTAACGATTTAAATGATTGATTGATTGATATTGTTCAATATTAATTCATGAGGTAGATTAAATTTGAACATATTAGATCCCAAATTTCCATCGATCCATCCATCGACATTTTGTTTGATTTCACTTTTTTATCCAGGCTGTCAGATGATCAAATTATCAATCATTTCCCAAATCATTATGAACTTACTCGGAAAGATCTCATGGTGAAAAATATCAAACGATATCGCAAGGAATTGGACAAGGAAGGGAGCTTGTTGGCTGAAAAAGTAAATTTTTAAGTATTATTCTGAATTCTTCTGTTTTTTCTTATTTCTGGTATTCTAGATTGACATGCTTATTCAGAAATTCTTGATATTGATTTGCTATCACACCTCTGATTTCCCTGTGAGGTTTGCAGATCTGAATCCTGTGAGAAATAATTGTGCGGTAGAGGATTGCTGGACTTTTTGCTTTCGGACTACGTAAAAGCTGATCAATTATGATTTCCTCCATCATCAAGTTCATGCATTTGAAACAAATAACTGGCTAACTAATCCCATACTCGACATGGACTGGTAACCGAATGAGAGGCAGTGATTTGCCATATAATTGAGCCGTCTTATTGACTTTTCCCCGAGGGGAATATGAAAATCCCACAACTGTCCATTTTCATCTTTATTCATCCTTATCTTTTGCACAAAATTATTTAGAATGAAATTCAACTGTGAACCCAAGTATGGCTATTCTATTTCTGTGAGTAGATGAATTTTAAACAGCCTCAATATAAATTATAAATATTTCAGGATGATTCTGGTCGGTATATCCATCTAGATTTCATTCCTGTTACTTTCCTTCTTCCTGCTGATTACAACTTATTTGTCGAAGAATTTAGAAAGAATCCGTCAAGTACTTGGATTATGAAACCATGTGGAAAAGTAAGGAGTGTTTATTGTCGAGTTTGTAACCATGATCGTGACAGTTATTGACAGTGTTTATGACACTCAATTCACAATTTATCAAAGATAGGATCGTACTTGAGCCATGCAAATATAATAAGAGTGACTCAGACTTGTTATCAACTGACTTCTAGTGAGACTTAAAATACTGATTGACACATATTCAAATGGCTCAGAACCCAACACTCATTATTGGCTATATCGAGATTGGATATAAATCGCTTGAAAAAGGTGTAAAACCCAGGCTTTGATTTTATTTTCAAATAATTTGTTTACTTCCTGCATCGCTCAAGATCCCAAATATGTTGGAATTCATATCCAGATAAATTTTAGAATTCCCCCATTTTTAATCCCCATTCCTCCTAACCCAGGGTTCACAAAATTCGGTAGGCAATGCCGAACAGAATAGCTGTTCCAAAAATAAAAAACTACTTGTGTATTATTGTTCTGTCTAGAGCCGTGGTTCTCAAACTTTTTGAGCTGCTATCTCAAAAACAACTAGCTAACAATAAGCTAAGAACGAGAATATCGGTCAGAGACCGAAGACTTATCGATTGAAAGTTAGGGGATCCCCCAAAACAGCGCTCTTACTCCATAGTGACACCTTGTGTCCCATCACTAATTAATTAATAACTCGCTAATTATACGACTTAATTCATCCAAAATCAATAGGCTTCTGGTACGACATATGATGAATGCACATGCAAAATCTGGAGCAGATTCAATCTTGCTTTCGTGAGATATTGCATGCATCTAACAGACAAATACCTATCAACATACTTACCGATTAAAATCGATGTAATGACAGGATAGTAAGGCGAAAGTATGTTGATAAAATACATAGATGGAGCGTAAATATCCATAAAAAAATAAATGTAAATAATTATAAGGCAGGTAAAATAAATCTAACAAATATATTTGTTTTTTATTAGCTTCACGCTCTTTTAAGAAATTATCTACACGCCCCCTCGTGGGACGTGCCTCATCGTTTAAGAACAGCTGGTCTAAATCCTTGTTGGGAGTAAATGTGTGAACTCATTAACGAATATTACTTAAACTTTTCAGGCACGCGGTATCGGAATTTTCCTGATCAACAAATTGTCTCAAATCAAGAAATGGTCTCGTGATAGTCGAGCCGCTAATTTTGCTCCACCATCAGCTAGAGATGCGTATGTGATATCAAGATATATCGATAATCCGTTGCTGATTGGTGGAAAAAAGTTTGACCTGAGAATGTAAGTGACTGTTACAAATAGATAGAATTAAGGCTCGGCAGTGTGGTGCATCGTGTGAAGCGTTAGGAATACACTCGGCACCGCATGTCTGATTACCCTGCGGTGATTCGCAGGTTCGAATCCCATGCGAGATAGTTATGTGTGTGAAGATTGCTGGACTCCCCCTCGCTCTGAGGTGGTTTACATAACCGCTGGTCAGTTCAGGTTTCCTCCATCATCATGCATTCGAAACCAAATAATTAGCTGACTAATCCCATACTGTAAATGGACTGGTAGCTGGATGGCTTCCCTCTCACCTGGAATAAATATGTAAAATGTAAATCCTGTCCTAACTGAATTTAATTCATCATGGATTTCTTGGTATCTGTTTTACATATAAATATGACTCAACATTTCTTGAAATTATTTTTTTTCTATTGGAATACTCCATAACTTTGGGGAGAATGTCGGTTGGCCTGGTGATATACTTAACAATGTACGCTCACCACTCCACTCATTATATTATTTGTAAGGCAATACGAAAACGATAGTAGCTTATTAGCCTATCTATCAGTGGTTGTTTATGCTGAGCACTCGATGGTTAATCTGACGGTAAATGTATATATACAGGGTTCCAAAATATTCCTCCTAATTTCATAGTAATAACAATTGTAAGTTTAAATAAATTGTATTTTATGATAAATGAGAACCGCAAGCATAATATGAACTAATAAACATAGAAAAAGATATTTTTAATTGTTATTACTTACTATGAAATTGGACACCCTGTATATAATATGCCTATATATATTTGGGTGCTCCCGAAGTATGCGAACCAAGATGGCGGACATCGGAACGTAACATGGGTAACAGGTTAGGGTTAGGCCATAATTTTTTTCCAATTTTCCTTATTTTAGTCCTATTATCAGTTCGAAGACTAGCCAAGAGCCTCCTGTAGTATTTATACCTAAAAGTATGGCCTAACCCTAACCTAGTACACATATTACATTTCGATGACCGCCATCTTGGTTGGCATACTTCGGGAGCCCCATAAACACTCCTAAATCGGACACCCTGTATATAATATGCCTATATATATTTGTATAGAGGATATAAAAACTAGACGAAGACTAGCCCCCATTAAATTTTAATATAGGCCTACTTCTTTTCTAGGTACGTTCTTGTGACTTCATATCGGCCTCTTAAATGCTACATGTATCGACTCGGCTTCTGTCGGTTTTGCACAGTGAAATACACTCAGAGTACAAATGAATTAGACAATATGTTTGTACATTTAACAAATGTTTCAATACAAAAACATGGAGATGAGTACAATCCGATCCATGGTGGGAAATGGACTATAAGGTAGCGTTCAGTTTTGTTCGATGTTATTAAATCTAGTGGCAAATAGATTTAGTTTGACATTCTTGGTTCTGCTTGGAATGGTAGAGATTCATATGCAGCGTCCAGGGGTGCGGAGTCAGACGTAGCTTTGTTTTATTGGTGTTGCTGTAGTATTTGTACCAAAATGGCGCACAACCTGAACATAGTATGTGTACCAGGTTAGGGTTAGCAGGTTGTGTGCCATCTTGGTACGAATACTACAGGAGCGCAGTTCAGTTCCTTTTGTCAGATTTGGTTTGGCATGTATAAGATGTATTTACTGAAATTGGGTCAACAATGGAATTTTTAATTCACCAATGTTGAAATGACAGATTTATTATGATGCTGATCGGAGTCAAAATTTTTTAGTAGTAACCCGAAAAGCATTATATTGACTAATCATTTCAAACAAACAGTTAAGTCAGAAGTACGCCAAAGTTTCTTGATATCAAATTTCCGTTTCTCAGCATTTTAAGTTGAGTTGTTGTCAATATGTCTGTGCTATAGATTCAAAAGGTCAGGGTGGTCCAAGATTGGCAGCTCCAATCAATTATTCGGATTTGATTCTTGATTTTTTTATTTCAATTCTGAATGCGACGCGGGCCACATGTGGCCCGCGGGCCTGGGTTTGGACCACCCTGCATTAGGTAATGCCAACCATTAATATTTCAGTCATTCCATAATTATTAGATAATTTCCTTATCAGTGGCTGTAAGTGTTATCTTTTGCAGTGGTTCTCAAACGGTGGGACCCGCCCTAAAACAGGGGCGTAGACAATTTCTTGAGGGGGTTTCAAGCTATTTAAAAAAATATATTTGCTAGATTTGATCTTCCCTGCCTTGTTTTGGATATTTACATTTCAAAACTTATCATTTATTTCATTATTTTCGTTCCATCCATGTCTTTTAAACATCGCCTTACTACCTGTTGTGTGTAGGTTATTGTTAGCTACTGGTAGTTATTATTGGAGCAGGGTGCGAGACTTGACAAATTCTAAAAAGGGGGCACAGCTTGAAAACATTGAGATCCACTGGTCTATTGGAAAACATGTTAGGAAAGGTGCAACATGAATCAAGTTATAATTCAGTTACTCCTTTCCAGCAACCTTCGACACTTCTTGGAAAGTACTCGAGGGAAAGCCGTTACGGACAAACTTTTCGATGAAATTAACTGGTTGACTGTATGTTCATTGAAAGCGGTCTCTGGATCAATGGCAAATGATCGACATTGCTTTGAGTGCTATGGCTACGATATTATTATTGATGACAAGTTAAAACCTTGGCTTATTGAGGTTAGTATGAAAATAACTAAATTTATATTTACTGCGGTGAATTAATGTTTTATTGAACACAAGCAATACTAAACCTAAACAGTTCAATTGTCACCACAAATAACAGAATATAAAGTCAGACATAAGATACATGTTGCTTCTGCTATACCAAAGTACTAAATGACCTCTGGAGACCAGCATGGCAGTATTTATACCCGGAGTGGATTGACCAACAATGCCATACCATCACGCTGTGCTGTCATTGGTCAGTTTAAAGAGTGGGAAATAGAATTAAAGCACAGTTATCCCAGGATGACAATCACCTGGACAAAATCGAAATGAGAACACACAAGTTAACAATTTGGGGCTTTGACCCAAGAGGCCAAAACATTGATAAACCTATTATATAAACCTGAGAAATTGAGGAAAGCGAATATTTATGACTTTCAAACATCTCTGACCTTTTATTGAACCCATGTCAAACTCAAAGGTTGCCAGTCGGGAAACTATATCATCTTGCTAACCAAAAAAGCATGCTATTGAACTCTTATGCCAAATAGATTCTCTCAAAATCCCTTTCTTCCAGGTCAACGCATCCCCTTCTCTCACATCGACCACAGCGAATGACAGAATCATGAAATACAATTTAATTAACGATATTTTAAACATCGTCATGCCTGGTGGGGAAGCCCCTGATGTAAAATGGAATAAAGTACCCCCCAAAGAAGGTTACGGGCACTTTGATCTTCTCTACGATGAAGAACTAGCTCAACAAGGGGACACTGGAGGGCCCTCTAGTGATATTCGGGACTCCAGGAGTAGGGGTATGATGGGTCCCGGGGCAAGAGGCAGGGACCTAAGTCGCACAAGAGGGGCAACAACTTGGAAATGATTAGGATTTGGTATTTATCAGAATTCTAGAAATGTCTATGGAAATTGACTACATTCAATTTTCCATATGGTCTGGTAGCTCAATTCCATTCCAAATAAAGTATCAGGGTAGTCATAAAAGTCTTCAAAGTGCTAAAAAATTTCATTGCTACCTTATATAGTTTGTTGGCCCCTGTTTCGTTAAATGAAGCACATACTCAAATAAACGCTGATTAGGAATAAATAAACCTGGTTAAGATATATTG
Source organism: Styela clava (assembly GCF_013122585.1). Classification (NCBI taxonomy): domain Eukaryota; kingdom Metazoa; phylum Chordata; class Ascidiacea; order Stolidobranchia; family Styelidae; genus Styela; species Styela clava. The sequence goes on along the minus strand of NW_024102840.1, from coordinate 2,057,286 downwards.
ATAATTGGCTTCATACCATCATTTTAATGGGATTTATGATCACCTGGTACATTCCATTTTCAAGTTGTGAAGTCTAGGTACAGAGCCTCACATTCCCACAAGGCAGGTTATACGTTGTGGTAGATTAGATATTGCAAACCGTATCAATATTTTTTATTCGAAGTCTAAAAATTGATATTTTATAGTCTGTAACCTCTTATAATTTGACTCTATTTCGGCATTGCTTGAAATATTTTCATTTTTACCGCAATTGGTAGCATAGTCATCAGGTCTGTATTTACATTCCTACATTTCAGCATTCATCTATGGCTCATGCTTGGCTTTCTCTATATTCTACTGCTGTTCGGCAGCTGTCGCTATCTTTTTAGGGTGTGGTTAGGGTAGGGGTTAAACGTTATTTCATTGCAGAAAATGTGTATTGGTCGCAGAAAGGTCTGGTGCATTGTGTGTAGATGTAAGAAGCTCATTTTTAAGGAAATTCGCTCAAAGCAAGATATTGTGCACTCACTCAGAAAATAAGATATTAATCTAACAATAACAGATGACCACTACAGTGTCAAGGGCTTCTGTTTGAGACAGCGAAGGAATGTAGTGGGTGTCCATAAAGTCTCTAGAAAATTGTAAATTGCAAAGGTGATTTACCATTAGCTAGAGTAAAAATACTCAAACCTAAACAATTACTGATTAAAAAACAACAAACCTGGTTAAGATATATTGAGAACTGACTTCATAACAAAATTGAAATTGCACTCTTATTGCGAGTTAGAAAATACTGTCTGATACACGACTTAAGATCAGGAGTTTTGGTGTACCGAATAGAAAAATTTGACAGTAACAGCATGTTCACAAGGGACGTACCTCTTTATAGCAAACTGAAAAAAGGACACTAGGTTAGATAAATTGTCTCTCTGCAGTGCAAGCATAATGAACATCAAGCGCACAAAAAAGCAATATGCAATCTTTTATGGTTGTGTACTTTCCTGTATGTAAAATTTATCTTTTATGCAGATCAAATTTATCCTAGAGTTCGGGAAGGAAATTCTATATAATGCTATAAGGCAACACCTAAAGTTGCTTTAAATACATTACTACTAGTGAATTATATTTTATTATCAAATATTTCTTCCATCTTTTTATATTTTTGAAAATTTTGTAATAGATATTTTTGTAGAAATATTTGAATCTTCAATTTCGCCTTTCTTAAAATGCAGCAGATTCTAGGATCTCTCTCATAAATGAGGTAAGCTGGTGAGGGCATACTTTTTTAACCTTAACAGACTGCTAGTCCGCGGGGATGGTATGGAATATACAGAAAACATAGTAATTAATGCACAGGTTAGAATCAAATTTTGCTTCTAACACGATTATATCTATCAATTTAGATTACATTTCGAATTTTCTAGTCCTGTAATGCTCGAGATAAAGCCATGTCTCGTCAAGAAGTTTTGATCCCGTTTTTTTTTTAATTCTTTGCGCCAGTCCGAAACATGCATCTCGAATTCTGACGTAAGACTACTACCTCCCTAGTGGATTATTGATGAAACATGTTTCTTATTGCGTGTGACCATTCAGCGAACCAAATGATAAGTTGTCAGTAACTTTATTAGAGTTGGAGGATCCTCCAAGTAATCAGATTCGATTCTGAAGTCATCAGGTATTCGAAAATACCAAGCCCCAACTATAAGGCCCCTACCAAGCCCCAACTGGAGTTATGGGAATAGTACCTACCGGTACTGAAGGCCCTTACTCAATGAGGGCAGACTGTGAGTACCCACCCTGATATAAACCTCTCTCAGAAATTACCAAGACAGAGTAGAATATGTATTGTGTATTCTAAACAAGCAGCAATATATGAAGAAAAGTTAAAACAGTGACAATATTAAACCGGAGAAAATATGCCATGTAAAAAGCAAACCTTAAATGAATAATATATGAAGTGATTTGGAAAAGTTGTGATTAAAATATGCGGGACTCTGAAATAAATACTAAAAAAAGTAAGAAGTGCTTTGGGTTTATAATTTTTGATTTTTGGGTGTTGACCCGGCTGGCTGAGTAATACTGTGGAGGCCTTGTGGTTAGAACTGTGTTGGAACCGCATCTTTGTGATACATAGTCTAACCCACCCCCTTTTTTTTCGAAATTTTTGGAAGACTAAAAAAGCCGCTAATAACACGTGCGATTGCATTTTGCTTTCGCCAGTGTGATATGTTATTTAGGCCTTAAATTTTTTTACGCTGGTGTTTGTTCTTCTTATTAAATCAAATATATCCTCAACATTGAATATATTGTACGCGAAAAGAAAAGTGATTAAGATTCAAAAAATACGACTTTTTTAACGAGCACATAATCGCAGCGACCGACTCAGAAGTGAATGGGAAATTCCAATTTCGAAACCCTCCTTTCGAAAATCCTGGCTGCGCCCCTGTACATAGGTATGTAATGGCTCTTCGTTTGGAGTGAAAAGTCTTGGAAGTTGGAAGATTCTCAACACATTAAGAAAAGTATTTTAAAACATAGTGGGAGTATATAATAACACAAGGTATATTGAGAAGTTAATTAGTATACGAAGTAGGCTTGGATGATTTGTAATAAAAATCAACAGAACACTTAGAACAAAAAATCAAACACAAAATGGGTGAAGTCCCTGTTTGAAGATGTCAAAGGAAGTAACTTCAAAATCTTGGATAACCTGATCTGGAGAATTTTTGTACTCATGCAGACAAATTTGATCTGCATAAGTGGACTATTTGGAACCAGGAGTAGTTGCAAAAGAGAATTCTAGAATATCTATCACTTCAGATACAGATATTACAACTTGCATGCATCAATGTCTCTTTTTAGCTTAATAATAGTAGTTAACCAATGCTTAATAATTCCAAATCGAACAGCAGGGTACAATTTGGTGGAATCACCCCTGGATAACCTGATTCACCATATGCTGAGTCAGACCCACAGATCAGCTTTGCTCTTTGACCAATGCTCATCTGAACAAGAAATTTTAAAATCTTGTGTGAGAAAAACAATTGCATTCAACGATTTGATTATTTACAGTTTCAAGAAATTACTGAATGTTTCTTCGTTAGTACTGTGAGACTCCAATTGCTCTTAATGTAACCAAATTACTTCAAATATAAAGAATTTATATTAAGGGTGCTTCACATAGTCGCAGTTGAGTTACTGCTTTCTCCACCATCAAGTCCATGGATTTGGAACAAGTAACTGGCTAACTAATCTCATACCAGACATAGACTGGTAAATGAACGAGAGACTGTGGTTTGCCATACGATTAAGCCGCCCTATAGGTTTCCCGCTACCCCAGGATAATAAATATGATATTCCTATCCTAGTACTCTCTGTAAAAGCAGAGCAATTACGTAAAGTTAAAACTACCTTTAAGATTCCTTCTTCCCATCCATGGATAACTTCCCCATGACCAATCCGGAAAGATAAAGGTTGTCCTCGATCTCTTGATGAATCGAACTTTTGTCCATTTGTGAAAGTGCCTAAAAAGTAGATTTTAAATTTAGACAAATCTTGTCGAAGCGAGGCTCGTTACAACTCCATCCACAAGCCATGCATCTGAGTTTATAAATTGATTAGGCAACCTTACAATCTTTTTTCAAATATACTGTATCACAATCAAATATCACTCCATGTAAGAGATTTTCAATAAAGCTTATCAAAGGTAATAGAAGGCAATTTAAACCCCATGTTTCAAAATTAAAATTACTGCCAACCAAAGCGGAGATACTGCCTTGTTTGGTGGAAATTTCATGGAAAAATTTTCAGAATAAATTGAAGCATAACTATGACGAAAGCACAGTGTTCAGAACCATTTTCTTGTTTTGTGAATGTCTCATCTTTGAAGCGAGTTTTCAAAGCTGACAACTTGGAACGCTATACAGGTTATTAAATTTTGAAGAGTATATCATTTGAAAAGTACCATGGTTTACCTGTGTAATGAACATTGACTTTTTGGCCTTTCTTCGGATATGATTTACCTGTAATAAATTAGTTACTGAATTGAACTCATTAAAAAACACATTTCAGCCTATTGGTAACTGGATAGAGTCCAATTGTGGCATTTTCACAAACCTAAATGGACTAAAAGTGAATGATACAAAGTTTCCACTGATATAAATGAATCCCTATGTATTTTCAATCTCTCATTTATTCAGAACTTCAGGTTTTTAAACGATTGTGTTTTATTTTTTTATTACAAGCTTTTCATACCGGCATGGTATAAGTTTAGTTATGGCAGCATCGTAGTACAGTAGTATGGAGACATTCCGGTACGGTAATGAACTAGAGAGCTTATGAAGCTTACGTAGAATTTCAAATGAAATATCTTACCGTCTCCGGGTTTGATGGTCTCAATTTCGACCCCCATTCTGTGTGTCGCCAAGTCTCCTACAAGCAGCGCAAGTACGTCTATAAACTATGATATTTATAAAACAACCTTCCTAACGCTCCGCTTGCGCGAAAGTAATTTGCAGCAAGCGAGCAGCTGCACATTATCGACGCGTTTCGCAAAACGTCTATCGAGGATTTCTTCGCGAAATCTTTCCGTAAGGTGAGACTAAAGAGCAGTGATATTTCAAGATGTTAAATGTTGCTGTTGTCCTGTGATGCTTCGAAGATGATACAGATGATAATTTATTCGAATTTATAAAATGACCATGCTCTTTGACTGAATAGATAATCGTTTTTGGTGCTGGACAAGCTAAAGCTATACTTACACGATAAATACATGACACTAGTCTAGTAGCATATATTTACGATCTAGTACATGCCGTATTTAAATTCCTTTTTCATATTTATTTGCATGAAGTGTTTTTTTCTGTTTGGTGAAAAAATAAATTACTGATTACTGATTACAGGGCACAAGGGTTCCCAAACCAGGGGTCGCGACCCCCAAATTGGGTCGGAGTGATAAGTAGTTCGGGTCGCAAACAGTTCATGGGGTCGCTGAGGTATGTCAGAGGATAGATGTACAAAACATCTATTTGAGAAAACAAAAAAGATTTGAGAAAACAATGTTAAATTTAGCAGTTTGTACCATGGCTTACTGTAAAACAGGCACATAGGCATCGATCTATGCTTACGCTATAAAAAATGTAGATGCTTATTGTGACATCACTGTTTGGCTTTAGCTTATTTTACTTAATACCATCACATGACAAACCTCGAAAGTCCAGTGAAGAAGCTCCAAAATTTATTGAAAAATATATATATTGATCTGGGGTCGCACTGGACATTTGAAAGTTGTTTTTGGGGTCGTCTTGTAAAAAGCTTGGGTACATACTTCTGACTGTCGACGGTCCGTGTACACATCATTGTACAATCATCCTAAAATGTTTTTTTGGTCTGTGCGGACCTCTCCGTGGCCCGACCTGAAAAAATTTTTAACCTAAGGTTGATAGCAAAAAATCTTTCCTACCCATTTTTAAGGATTAATATTCTATTTTTAGCAATTATTTTAAATAAAAACTTCCATACTTTTTATATTCGAAAATCTCGTAATTCTCCACTTAGTAATTGTGTTTTTAATAAATGAAAATAAAAGATATCCCTCCCCTCAAAGAAATTGAAGTAAGACACTGTTTTATTTTCGGGGAAACACGGTATTTTTCATTCCAAAGGCAAATTCAGCCGATAAACTGTACCTCGCGTTTTTTTCCATGCGGCATCTTCAGCAATGAACGTCTGGTAGGACCAACATTCGTTTATTTATCATCACAAATAAGTACTCAGGAATTTGGGTGCTCCCGAAGTATTCGTACCAAGATGGCGCACAACCTGAACATAGTGTGTATACCAGGTTAGGGTTGTTCAGGTTGTACATCATCTTGGTACGAATACTTCCGACATTTATACATCAAATAAATGTACAAATAACGCCATTTGTGTGACAGGAGTCGCGGGAGACCTTGCGATGTCTTGAAGCACCGACGGTTACAGGTTTAGTATAAAGAGTAACTTCATATATATGATAGTTACAGCTATTAACTGCAATAGTCGTGATGGTAAATATGTTAAATAATCGAAAAAAGATTTACAACAGAGGCAATTTAGAATAGGGATGGCGGAATCGAGTCTGGATTCGATTACAGAATCGATTCTTCGCGGAATCGACTAGAATCGATTCCGATTCATTGGAATCGATTATTAGGGTTGAAACTTGGATTGCAAACAATGTGTAACGTTTTATGGCAAGTCCTTCACATATATGTCTAAACTGCTTTACTGCTATGCTGAGTTTCTTCGACATCGCAAACTTCACTATATATATATATATATTGTATATATATTTATTTATTTCAAAAGTCTCTGTGGGTCCTTACTGATTCGTTTTTTTTTGTGCGATTTTGTCTACTGTGACAGATTGGATACCCATACTACTCAGTTTTGGCCTTCTTGTCCTTCCAAATATTTGAACATAGCTCTCGATTTCATATAGTATAGTTTAAATGGGTATATTTTCTCGGCAAGATATGTCGAGGAATCGAGAATCGGAATCGAAAATTTAGGAACCGGATAAGAATCGAATACTTGTTAGTAGTCATACTTAGCATCCTTAATTTGGAAAAAGCATGTAACAAAATACAAAGACAAAAGTTAATAAACTATACAGGGGTGGCCAAACTGCTTGCGACCGCGATCGACTAAAATCTTTAAAATAGCTCGCGATCGACTGATCGGTAATAAGCTCAAACACGAAAAACGAATGAGTACTGAAGATGCAGATAACTTCACAAACGCAAACAAATAATTCTGCCGCTGCCACAATAACTTGTATTATTTAGATTCCACTTAATTAGGTTAATTTCTAAATCTAAATTCTAATGTAAACCATAGCATCGGCGAAACTTGCATTTGTTACGTAATAATAAGCTCTATCGGCCTTGCCCAGACTCGAATACTATGTGTATATCGTATTTTTCGCATGCACCGTCCTATTAGTACTACAGTATTATTGTTGTTTTAAAACACACTACATGCGCTGCATGAAACTGGTTCAAGGCAATTTTTTGAGGTATTATATTAAATTCACTCAACATCAGACGCGATCGACTACTCGAGACGTGACGATCGACCCGTCGATCGCGATTGGCATGTTGGCAACTCCTGAACTATAGAAAAGAATTTTGCGCAGAACACATAAGTTATCGACAAAATATCACAGCAAACAATTGTATCACTTGCTTCGTATCGCGGGTGGGCGTTCACGTTATGCCGGTCAGTTACATGCAGAAAAAGATTGCCTGCATCTTGAATGATAATTTGGTTATTTATTACAATTTCCACTCTCCGCACAGGGACTGATACTAACCAACGATGAACTGTGGTTCGCCATATGATTAACCGTGTTATCGCATCTGCTCTCCCCCGGGATAAATATGAAAATTTCACCTTATAATAAAACTCTGCTGATTTTAAGTCTATAGTTGTCGCACATAGGTTAACCTAGCTATACTTTAGACTCGAGTTCGCACATTATTCATTTAAATGGCCATTCCATTATTTCCTCGTTACCGCATAAGTGCGAAATCCCGCGCATAGAGTTCATATTCATCTACACCATAGGTTCTCTAAGTGCTCCGTACGGAGCCCCAGGGCTCCGCGAGAAAAAACCCGGGGGCTCCGCAAGCTATTCGATTACTCTTCAAAATACTGACTCAAAATTTTGTAACTGTTCAAAGAAGCAATAACAGCTTTGATAAAATCTGACAACAATATTGCCTTGAAATATGGTAAAGAGGCGGAATTAAAAAATGACATTATTTATAAGCAGGAGCGCAGCCAGAATTTTTAAGAGGGAGGTGGTTCAAAATTGGAATCGGAAATTTGCGCGCAACATTCTTCACGACTAAAAAACGGATAGCGAGATTTCTGTTGCGTAAAATATTCAATCCATGATCGATACGAACATTTAACGTGTCTTGTCGTTATAATGTAATTGTGCTCATCGTTACTCACGTTTGGTTCGAGATTACTATTAGGATTACTAAAATGAAAGAATACTATTCTAAAATAACATAGAATATGTGATAAACTGCTAACTATAAATAAATTGGAGTCGTATTTTCGCGATCTTGGGATTTGTCAAACTTGATTTGTTCTTTTGCACTTGAGATTATTTTTAAGCAAGATATCGCCGTTTAAAAATCACAATGTCTGGCAAAATACGAACAATTGAAAATTTATTATATTGCATCCGGCTCCGTCGGTAGTTTCAGAATGAAAAAAAGTACATCACGGATCGCGCGCACAATTGATTGCTCAATACTACGATGAAAACCTAACATAACAACAAATTTTGTGATTTACGATGTCTATGAAAGCGTTTTCAATCTGAGTCTGCTCAAACGTGTGGTCTTCCATTTTAAGTTTCAGTTTTATTATTTTAGAATGCCGTTTTTCAATCAAGAAATTCGAGTTGCGGATTTACCTCTTCATTAATTATTAATTTTAGCATTTCATCGCCGATGACTATAATATGGTAACATGTTTTACACATTGAACTCATAATTCCCCACGAGAACAAAAAAAGCAATTAACGTTGTCATTGTGTAACAATACATGCGTATGCCGAGGGAAATTTTTGATTTAGGGAGAATTAACACCGGCGTAAAGATGTTTGAAGGTTCAAAAACACGCCATGCTGACGAAAAAATCGGCGATTGTAACAAAATGAAATTGCGCACGTCATTAGCGGCTTAAGTCTTCTAAAAATGTCAATAAGGAAAAGATTCGCCTCCTAATTTATCAATATGTTTGTCAAGTGTCAAATTTACATCTTTAGTATATATAATTTATGTTTGAATTTTAGATTTATTTATGACTTGTGTTGACCCTATTAAAAAAAGGTTCAGCATTTAAAATAAGTAAAGTACTTTTAACTTGCTCAGGAATATTATTCTAAAAGTAACAATTTTAACATTTATTTTGGGGCTCCGCAAATAATATTTAACCTTTCAAGGGCTCCGCAACACCAAAAGTTTGAGAAACCCTGATCTACACCAGTGATTTTCAACCCGTGTTCCGCGAGAGACCTGCCGCTGTTCCGCGTCAATTTTATTTTTATATTTTGGCATCCTTTATGATAGCAACATAAAATCAAAATCCACATATGTATTTAGTTTTCAACAAGATTCCTTTGCGTGTAATAAACGTCTTTCTGGGAACGGACTCCCTATTTTATTTCATGAATTAAATTCTACTAGATGACTTTCTCTGGAAGACTCTACTAGAGTCTTTCGCGACCCCCCGTCAACTGCAACAAGCCGATATACATTCTTGCACCGTGTTTCCTCGAAAATAAGACCTAGCATAGCCCTGAATTTTAAAAATGATTTCAATATAAGCCCTCCCCTCAAAATAAGACCTAGTCAATAACACGATTTTTTTTTGACCTAGTCGATAGCAAGAAATCTCTCCTACACGTTTTAAATGATTGATAGTCTATGTTTTTCAGTTATTTTGACTAAAAACGTGTTATTTATAAGTAAATGAATATTGGATTTTGTATATTTAAAAATCTCCTAATTCTCTACTTTGTAATTTTGTTTTTGATAAATTAAAATATAAGACATCCCCGAAAATAAGCCCTAGTGTTATTTTTCGGAAGAAATTCGAAAAAAGGCCCAGTCTTATTTTCGGGGAAACACGGTAATCTGTTACATTCATTTTATTTATTTCATTTGATATCGTATATTGGTTTTGCACGACAAAAATAAACATCTAGATCTAAATCTTTACAGAATTTATGTTTGAATCAAACCGTCATTTTCTTTATTCATGAAAAATCGATGCTCGGGGAAACAATAAGTCCATATACAAGGCGACTGAATACCAGAGCCTCGTATTAAGATTAATGACACAATAGTTAAAATAGAAAAAATTAGTTAGCTGTTTAAAGGCAGTTTTATGCTTTCAAAAACAAATAACTGGCTAATTAATCTCATACCCGACATGGACCCGTAACAGGCGTGGTTCTCCATAAGATTAAGCCGTCTTATCGGATCCTATTCTATCAACGTTATTCATAATGCACACAGCACGTTATATCACACTGATAAAAAACCGACAACCATTGTAGAAGAACTACGTGTTTGACTTTCCTGTAGGGTTTTGTTTTTATCAATTCCTAAAAAACATCGTGTTTTAAAACAAGGGCTTGTTTTAAATCCATTTTTTTATGTATTTTTTATTGAACCCTCTGTATCGCCACTAAACTACGCCAAAACGTTGCGTTCGAACAGCTGTATACGCTGCCGGAATTATGATTTTAAAAATGTATGTAAAAATTTTTGTTTTGACGTTTATTTCTATTGCGTACATTTATCGCCACGGTTGTATCTACACCAAAGGCAGCCTTCGGCAAAGCAAGAGCGTTACGATAATGAAGAATAAACTTACATCGGCGGCAATCTACTGCTATAAACGATTAGACACCCTAGCCCAGTGTTTCTCAAACTGTGTGCCGCGGCACAATAGTGTGCTTCAAGAGATTCTCAAGTGTGCCGCGGAGCTTTTTGAAATTTTTGAAAATAAGCAATTGGTATTACACATAGGCATGCATGCAACGGGAAAGGTTGTAAGGCTTGAGTATCCAGTTGGAATTAGGCTGGTAATATTGTTGCATTTGCCTTATCCTCGTAATAAGGGTGATTGTCACGTTTTAATTGCATTGTTATGTCATAATGTATATATTTGTAAACAAGCCGTCCGCCTTCCACCATGTTGACTTGTGCACTTAGTTGGGCAAACAAAACAGCAAGTTTGGACGAGTTTCGGCTATCTGCTTATAACTCCTATTCCATCATAGGTGCAAAATTATCAAAAATAATCTTGACATCTCTATGGCTCTGTGCACATGGATTTTCTGCCAGTCTGCCATGACTGTAATTAAAGGTAGAAAAGACAGCGGCGAAACCTCGTTTCAGTTGTTTTTCAAAACAGAAGCAGAATGAACTTTAATTTTTAAAGTGGGCCGCAAAACTTTTTTTATTCGCTCAGTGTGCCGCGAGCAAAAAAAGTTTGAGAACCACTGCCCTAGCCTATGCTAATTGTAAAAGTCCTCTGATGCAAAGACGCTACAACTAATCTGTTATGACGCCACAATAAGGATTTCGAGTTTATGTATTGACATTTTCTCATAAAATAAGGGCATTATTGCGGTTAATACTGTTCGGTTAATTTATGCTTTGCATACTTAGATCAAAGTTATACAAACTGAAATCATATTTCAATTTTCGCAAGGTGGGTCGCGCTTATCGGTTACGTCCTACTGCGCAAACCACGTTTGCGGTCGCACTGAACTACAGCTTGAGAAGGTGTGTATGGGCCTTATCGATATTTGTGGCGTTTCGAAGGATTCATTGCAAATAAGAAGCGCCTTGCAAGTTTTTACATCCATTTTCTTCAACCTATTCAATACAAAAAATCAATAAGGGCAGCCATTTTGAACAAAACAGGCAGAATTTTTTTTTTAAACATTTGATTTAAAACAATTCTCTTTGAACAAATCCCTACCCTCCTGAATCTCAGCCAAAATAGAGGATTCGTGTTAATCTAAAATAGCTCATATATATATATATATATTATATTAATATTGCATCGCTAACAGCCCAGTTTTAACTAATTCTCATTGATAATTCAACGTTCTTTTGTTCTCTGTAGTCACGAATTTATTACTCGAGTCATAAGCCATTATTGGTAGGGTGACCATACGTCCTCCTTTTTTGTTAAAAAACTTGCGTCCTCCAAGGACGCTCTAAAATGTCAACATGTCCTCCTTTTTTCACGGAATTAAATATTTAAAATTCTCTTACAATATCAAAAGTTTTTGATATGTCAAGAAAATTCCAAAGTCAGTAGAGATTTGTAATTATCATTATACACATGACAAGCAATGCATTGCGATGTGATAGCATGTAGCAATTGGGTTTCGCAATTAGGTTTTACGCCATTTCACCTCGTATTTCGCAATTTATGAAAATTTGAATTTGGACAGAAAATTACGCCAATATACCCAGTTTTACGATATTGAAAAAAAAAACCTGCAATGTTGACGACGATTAAAGGAACTGCCAAATACTCATGGTCTAAGAGCAAATCAATCAATTGTCCTGCATATTTTTTAGTACAACAAAAATGCGTTATTTCATTGTCTTCACTTCGTCTATTGTCACTTCTATATTTAATTCTAGGGAATTTAGTAGATATATTATAATTTATATCTCATACACAGATGAAATGTGGTTCTACCTAACAATGTGTCCTCCTTTTAGGGTTTAGAAATATGGTCACCCTAATTATTGGCCTTGTTGAAATTAATTCCTACGCTAAAACTGATGGAGATTATTGTTGTTTTTTCGGATAGTTCCCACAAAATCGGAAATTTTCGTTTGGTGTTTCGCGAAAAATTCATGAACTAAAAAGGGTTCGCGGGTTCGGGATGGTTGGGAATCACTGACTATATGATACTTCCTGTCAAGATAAATACGAAATCAGTCACAACCGTGTTTCCCCGAAATTAAGACCTAGCCTGGATTTTAAAAATGATTTTAATATAAGCCATCCCCTTAAAATAGGACCTGGTCGATAGCGCGACTTTTTTTTATTAATCTGAAACGTGTGAGAGAGGAAACGGTCCAATTACCTGAGGTAACGCGAAGATTACGCCACGATTCATATTCCGTTTATTTAAATATCTCTCAATTTTGTTTTTGATAAATGAAAATATAAAAGACATCCCCCCAAAATAAGCCCTAGTGTTATTTTTCGAAAGAAAATTGAATAAAGAACCTTTTTTTTCGGGGGAGCACGGTAGTTTATATTTCCATATAACGAAAATACAAATTATAGCCTACATACAAAATGAAGAAAAATGGATTTGGGCGTGAAGGGAATCGCGAAAACCCAGTAACGATTATTGAGCATCGTCGCCCAAATCTAAAAATTTAAATCTCGCATTGTATGGACCATTGCTAACGCTGTATGCGGGACATCAATGAAATGGGTTTGAATTTGGGGTACTCCCGAAGTATGTGTACCAAGATGATGGACACCGGAACGTAGTATGTGTATCAGGTTAGGCCATCATGTCAGGTACAAATACGACGGGAGTCACTTGGCTAGTCCCCGAACCCGTAATAGAACTAAAATAAGGAAAATTGGAATACAATTACGGCCTAATCCTAACCTGGTACACATACTGCGTTCCAGTGTCCGCCATCTTGGTTCACATACTTCGGGTGTACCGAATTTGAACATGAAGCCACAAATTAGACCATGAATATTGACAGCCTTTCGTAATTTCATTACGGCCACAAGTTCCTTTGAGACGTTTATGTCATAGTCCGTTGGGAACTCCGCGCATCATCAGTTGCCAACTTTCAAAAACAGAGATTGACGGAACAAACATATTTAATCATCGCAGGCACGTTTATTTAATTAAATAAACACCAAGATAATATGTTAAAACGGTGCCGCGCGCTTCGTCTGAAAATGGTTTTGACACTCATAGAAAAATTGTGTTCGTCACCCATAACCAACGCCAATTAAATCTTCCAAATGCAATTTATGGCGAGAGATCGTTAGCATAGCTGATAGCAAAAAATCGGCCGTGATTTCAGCTTTGACACCCCGTATATATGTTGTTGTTTTTTTATTATTATTTGTATCATCACGTTTTCTTGTTTGGCGAGAAAAATAAACCCTCTCTTTTCGATAAATTCAATACTCTGTAGGTGACCCTAGGAACTAAAACCCGAACCCAAAACTAGCAGCAGATCAAACCCAGAAGTTTAGTTACAATCACTAATGTACTACATTTACCAATCGGAATTGTATACCATCCCTAATAAGAGTCAAAATTTAGATCTCTAGAAGTATGTGTACCAATATGGAGGTAACTAATTCTGTTCGCCTATTTTACATCAGGTTGTGTAAGGTAAAGGGACTGAAACCAGTGGGCAGGGGGTATATTCACTTGGCTAACACAAGCAGTCCCCGAACTCGTAATAGAATTAAAATAAGAAAATTGGAATAAAATCATGGCTTAACCCTAACGTGGTACACATACTACGAGAGTACCCAAAGTTTAGCCCCCAGGGATCTTTTCCTCGGGCTATTTAGAACGGTTCAAAGTCCCTTTCCACCATTCTGACACACAATAGTTTTGAGATTCAAATTTATTGAGCAATTATGACATCCACCAAATTATTATTACATCATTACACTAATTGTGACACAATAAAACTGTGCCTCAGGTACTATTTTCAAGGATTATTTTTACGATAGTAGTCAGAACAGAGTGAAAACAGAGGTACTATTAGCCTAGAAAACGAACATTATTACAGCTGCATGTAAAATTGTTATGAAAAATACCATTAAGGTTCACATTGTGGTTCAGCCTATTCAACCCTTTGCCACACACATGCCACAATGGGCATTGGTACGTACATACTTGTCCAGATTGGAAATTTAAAGCCAATTTAGTTTAGATACTCGAAAAATGCATATCACCTAAATTACAGTTTTGGTAGAAAATTTTTGAAACTTTGTTTTCAGTGTAGTTTTACTGTAGGTGAGTGACATAGTTATTTAGTATTACTGCAACACATCTTCGTGTAGCCTATACAATATTTCTACTCTGACTGTAAAAAAAGTGCGAGTTGCACGCACAGTTGGCTATCTTACCAATAAAGATTGAATGATAAACTGAAACAAAGTTGTGATACGTGGCAAGAGAGAAATTTATTGAAAAAAGTTCGGGCCAATGGGTTATGCGAAAGGTTTTTTCAAGAAAATACTCAAAATATGTTAAAAAAAATTTGTTATGCTCTCACACAAAATGACCAGGATTGAGTTGGAGCCACCAGAAAGAAACTTTTTCACTCTTGAATAAGTATTTGTTCAACAACATGATGGTATTATTTAAGACGTACAAATTATGGAACTAATGTCATGAAAATTAGTATAAAATATGCAACACGTGATACAGGGAGGGGGGTTTCCTAAACAAACTAAAATGTCAGTGTACTTTTTATTTGAAGTTAATCAGTTCCACATCGAAAATGAGGGTAGCATTTTTGGGGATAACAGGTGGGTATCCTGCTGCCCCATAAGCGTAGTCAGGTGAGCAAGTTAACTTCGCTCTCTGTCCCTTTGACATCTGAAAATAAATATACTGCCAGATAAATACAAGGTGGGGTCGCAAGAAAAACAGAAAATTTGTCAAACAGCTTTTTTTTTTTTGCAAAGAATTACTTTACCAAAGTTTTTTTTAAAGGCATATGTTATAGACCAGCGGTTCCCAAACTATGGGTCGTGGTGGGCCGCAGAAGGATCTTAGTGGGTCAAGAAAAGATGTAGAAAGCTTTGAAAAATTATACTGGTTATTAGGATCGGTGGCGACCCGAATACGTAATTAAAAAAAATTAAATTGAATTGAATGTCGCCCGTGCATTTCAGAGCAGTATCTTAACATATAAGCAGGGTTGTCCAAAACGAATCGAATATTCGAAATTATTCGAATATCAAAGTATTCGAATACCTTTTCGGCTGATTTTCGAATAATTCCGAATAGTAGTCACTTTTCGTCAATTTTTACGGAATCTTCAAACGACTTTTTACGCTCACGTATTGTAATGACAATAGAATCGGCACTTTCATTGTTTATATTCAGCGCGAATGTCCGTCGCATAGTGTTGCAGCACGTTTGCGTGGGTGGACATTGCCGACATTCGTCTTTTAATTTATAAAATCATTTCCATTAGTCGAAAAATTTCCCGGCTAATAAGTCGTTTTTCTAGACCCAATTTTTTTTTTTGGGGGGGGGGGGGGCGCCTTATTGAGAAAGTATGTTTATTTTATTTTTATGTGGCCTGCTTATTTTTCGCATGAATTTTCTCAAGCATGATTTGTGTTAACCTTATATTTGGTTTTTATGGGTCTGCCAATCATGATATTTAATCGTAGGCCGATTATCGTTACTTGAAAGAGAAAACACGGCCACCGAGATAAAGTAAGTGATTTATGACCCTTTCGTTTTGCCGATTAAGCAGAAAACGACAGGGACGTGAAACACAGCTGCGAAATAACCCGTGGATGTACAGCGTGGTACTTATCACATTACAAAATTATTTCAACATTCGGGTTGATAGGTTGTCCAAAATGATTGTAGCTTCATAATTTAAATTTTCCGCTTTATTGTTAAGAATAGTTAATTCCGTGAGTATGGTTCTACTAAACGAACATGATCCGGTTCTAAACGTATGAAATTATCAGCGCATATTAGCATAACTGAACAACAGGGAACAATTTTTCTACCAGTCCTTTTGGAGGCCTGTATGAAAAGCCGCTTTCTGGCAAATAATTTTGATAACGATGGTTGAAAGTATCGATAATGAAAGTATTAATACCAAATACCACGGGTATTTGTGGTCCATGAAATGTGAGGTAACTTGCCCAATTATAATTAATTTCGGATTCGTATTTACAAAATAATAAAACTATTATAACTCTAAAATACAACGGCGATTTGTGGACTTAAATGTGTGGCAAACTGCCCGATTTACCAACATTTGAGTTATGTTAATAGAATTAAATTAACACGACAAGGCATTTTAAATAGTGGTATCGGTCATGGATTCGAATATTTTGCGCCGCACTAAATCATCCCAGTAAGAGGTCCACACTTTTAAATACAAACCAATGGCAACCATTATAAAAATTATTTCCCAAAAAGCGGGATAAAGTATAAATTATTTTTCCGACTTGTGACAATTTTTTCGTGAGTACGAAAATAAGAATCAAAAATTATTTATATTCGAGCACAATATCACGGCATTCTGTGGACATAAATTGTGTGGCAAACTCGCCATTAATATTAATTTTTGATTCCCATTTTCGTATTTACAAAATACAACGGCGATCTGTGGACTTTGAATGTGTGGTAAACTACCCGATTATAAATAGTTTTTCATCCCTATTTTCGTATTTAGAAAATAATAAAAGTATTATTACCCAAACATACAACGGCGATCTGCGGAATTAAAAGGTGTGGTAAAGTTCCCGAATATAATTAATTTTTGATTGGTATTTTTGTACTTGTAAAAAATTGTCACAAGTCTGAAAAATAACTCATACTTTATCCCGCTTTTTGGCAAATAATTTGGATAATAGTTGGTATTTAAAAGTATGGGTGTTCTACTGCGCAATTATTCAAATCCATCACCGATACCACTATTTAAATTGTCTTGCCGTATTAATTTATTTCTGTTAATTGACATAACTCATGCTATATAAAATATATATCGCAATAATCTGCAAACATGAAATGCCTGGTAATATAGCCAGGTTGTAGATAGCAGATATTCCATTGTTTGTTGTAGGGAAATTCCTTCATACACTTACCGTAGATAAGCTTCTATTACTGGATTTTATTTTCGAGATATTCGAAATTTCATATTCGAAAATAATAATTTCGAATGTATTCGAAATAGTGAACTATTCGGTATTGGCCATCCCTGCATATAAGTCAAAGCTTGTGTAGCGTTTTAATGGTTCACTTGTGGGATATCGTTCCAATTAACTTATACCCATACACATTTTTTTCGTGATCTCATATGACCAAATTTTCTGCTTTTCTAGTGAAATGGGGAAGTTAGGTTAGGATAATACTTGAAGAAATTTAGATAAATATTAACACTATTTAATTAAGTCATATTTCAACAAACAATATGATTGAAATTACCCTTTTAATAGAAATTTCTGTCAAGCGAAAAGTTTAAAATTTAATAAAATGATGTCTCTGTTTGAGCATATTTCAATTAAAATCACATTTTATAGAGCAATTTGTTCTGATTCATATTGTATCCCTAACAAAACCACTTGGCAGCTGAGTGAATCTGTTTCAATTCAGGGTACGCACAACCCAGCTTTAAGTAAATTCCCTTGATTACATTCTAAGTCCACGAACCTGGGCTACGCCTTCATCCCAACCTTTGATGACCTGGCCTTGTCCAATCTTGAATTGGAATGTTTTACCGCGGTCGCGAGATGAATCAAATTTCTTGCCATCGGTCAGTGTGCCTGATATAAATATGTTACATTCAAGAATGGATTGCATGTGAAACTAAATTCAAAGTTAGTGTTTCACCATCAAATTTGGGTTTAGAGACTCTCTGAGGGCCAAAACAACGAAACAATATACATTATCGATGAATTTCCATTGCTATTTAAAAAAGTTTCAAGACTTTTTGGGCAGCCTATATTATTATTAACTTATTATCAATTCCTCAAAGAAATGTAAAACAAAATCAATAACAGTCATGTGGTAGGAAAAGTCTGTATACCTGAAATTTGTCATTAAAATATATTTGAATCATTTTAAAATGAAAATTTGCATATTCTTTGGTACTTTATGAAAAGTACAGATAGAGGAATTGAATGCAACCACTAATGCACGAGATATAATTTTTATGAGTATATCTTTCAATATTCACCTGTATAATGCACTTCAACTGTCTGACCACATTTTGGGAAATTCGTTCCTGTAAACAATGTATATATATCACTATATGGTTAGATTGAGAAAAATAATAATAAACATAATACAGATACTACTTGAGGATTGCTAGATGCTTCACTATCACAGAGCAGTTAACGTAACCTAGGCTTGCACGTAATTGACAAAAATCAATTCCGTAATTACGGCAAAATCAATTACGTAATGACCCCGTAATTGCGATATTTTTCCACGCATTTAAACCTATCATAACAACCAATTGAATCCACATCTTTTCCGAATGGGACATTGAAATTGGGTTTTCATATTCTTGGCAGTACTACACGCCGGCGGCAAATGTTAAATACAAATATCAAGGAGTGAATTCAAATTAATTTTATTCTGATTTTTATCTTTTGTGTTAGCTTTGGTTTTCCTTTATCACCTTCGCAAATTAACCGTCCCATTTTTATGCGATCAATTTTATTTTAATATTACCGACACTGATATACGGATATTTATGAAAACGATAGTTTTTTAAAACCACCTTAGTACTGAATAAAAATTACGGGTTTCTAATTTATAAACCAACGACGAGCGTATTCTCTCGTTTGATTATACTTGCGATTTCCTCGCGACGAAGACTTGTTTTTGCAGCGTCTTCTGCATTATCCGACATTACTGCCTTGTTAGCATTTTATAATAATAATTATTGATGTCGACTTATTGACGATATTCCGATTACAATGCTTCATTTTACATTTAATTATTTCGTGGACTGAATGTTTATAACATTATTTGCGATAAATTTAGATCAAATATTATTTATTTGCGTATAATTTAAATACCGAACTTACATGATATGCCTTCTCCGAAAATACAAAGTTATATCGCAGAACAATGCATTTTGTGACATTTATTTTACACTCACGACATTTATTTGCTAACTCAAGTCGGCGATCCTATCGGCCAAGATTGACACAAATTTGGTCGAGTGCCGGTGGTATTCAAGTCGACGATAAACCAAAATAAGTTGCCGCATTTGGTAAAACAGTTAATCATATATGGCCGAAATATTGAGAAGAATTGTGAAAAACATCATGAGCAAGGCCAAGTTCGGACTGATATACAACGATAAAACCGTTAACAGAACATCAAGATTTTGTAATAGAAAATGGATCTCTCACAGAATAAACAAACTGGCTCATATTTGATAGCAGTTAAATTTTTAGCGGTCCGCGAGGAATCCGTCGTTTTTTTGTTTCTCTGCCGTCTCAATCGCTTTACCGATGCCGAGAAGACGAAGTTGCGTTGGTTCATTTCGCAATCTCTCTTTTGTCGTCATATTGCTATTTGATAAGCGCGACATTAATTATCACGGCGAGGAATTGGCGCGAGTGATCAATCGCTCTTTTCGCTTATTTGGTTCCAATTCGTCGCGAAAGCTCTTCGTTAAATTTCACAAGTTCGTCGTGTTGAAAGGTTATGTATATTTCCCTGTTTATACCCCAAGTCTGAAATAAAACAGCCAAAAACAGCATGATATTCCATGTTCATATATCAAGTGTTGATATTAACAATAAAGAATGGTTAAGCATTGCTAATCCACACTTGGTGGGGAATTCCCACTATTTAAACGCGTGACTATAACATAGAAACGGAACATATATACCATAAGTAACGGAAAACTGGAACAAGTAAATAATAAATAAAAGTAAAATGGATACAAATGTTTGATAGACCATGTTTGATAGATTGATCTCCTGCGTTCATTAGTCATTTCACCCGAAGAAGTTGAAACCGGGCGTGTTAGCGTCCATTGGTCTTAACACAATTCTTCCCCTTATCTACGGTTATTATGTACATTGGCCATGACCATGCTAGATAAGGTGCGAGAGAAGTTGAAATCAGGTGTGTTGGCGTCAATCAGTCTCAACGCAATTCTATCCTTTATCTACGGTTAAGTTGCGGGAGAAGTTAAAACCAGGTGTGTTGGCGTCAAACGGCCCTACTCAGTTCTTCCCCCTTAACTACGTTAATAATTTACATTGGCCATGCCAGATAAGTGGATAATAGGTTAGTAAATGGCAACGCGTCATGCCTTCCTTCGCCTACGTAACAAGAGAGAAAAAACGGCTGCGAATACCGGAACTCTCTTCTACTTGTTGAGCTTTCATTTTTCGTAATCGACGAAATTGACTGCTTTGAAGAAAGCTCGTTTCAATGCAATAATTACGACTTTACGTAATTCGTAACTTCCCTTCCGTAACTCCAAATAATTACGTAATTCCGTAAATCCGTAAATTACGTGCAAGCCTAACGTAACCTTCTGTAAAAAATATTTTGAACACCACTCGCAACCGAGTCAAGAAAATATCAGATATCTCCGTTCATATTTATCAACACCAGTTGTATAATCACTAGCAGCAGATTCCATTATTCCAAAAAAATGTATATATATGTCACTACATAAACTATTAACATGAAATGCGTTACATAAATTTAACACATGACACATCAATTTTGAAACACCAAATATAGTGCTAGTCGCCAGTGTGGTGCCTATAGCCAATATGCTACAGTCATCTAACGTCAATAGCAGCGGTTCCCAACCAGGGATGCGCGGCCCCAAGCGGGTCACAGAGCAGTTGGGGGGAGGCACAATGCTAGGTGCAACATTGATTTTACTTTTCATTCCCCATTCTTTCTAGGTTCATTGCTTAAGGCTGTAAGGGTATTTCACAGAGTGTTTTCACTTTATAGGCTAGTGCATGGCTACTCAACTGGCGGACCGCGGTCCGAATCCGGACCTTTTGACCATTCAATATGGACCGCGTATGCAGTATAAGCATCGTTTTAGAGTTTTTGTTGATGATTTTGATACTATTTACATACACGGCTATACAGTTTGCCGCACTGGTACCGATGTGCGACATTTGTGTCCATATTTGTGAGCCAATCATTGCTCTTGTATTTAATTTAATAATGCATTTGTTTATTTAATAAAATACCATTCTGAAATGTCCGGACCCCTGTAATTTTGAAGTTTTGTAAACAGACCTTCGGTGAAAATAGTTGAGTAGCCCTGGGCTAGTGCATGAAGAATTCAGCAATTAAAATAACACTATAAATACCACTGGAATGATAAGCCTGTAGACGGGGGGGGTCTTGAGTGTTTAAAACTTCCGAAAGAGGGCCACGCCCATAAAAGGTCGGGATCCACTGGTATATATGTCTAAAACCAGTACAGCACACTATACAAATCGGGTGATATTGTCCCGTTTCAGAGAAACCCATTTTACAGATGACACCCCTCCTTTGGGAGACGTCTGGACATTGTTGTCCCTCAATATCGGTAATAACACAGTATAATGATATTGCGCAAAATACTACAAAAAAGCGCAATCCAGTAACGTCATTATTGAATTCCTTGGGAAAAAATAATCCTATTTACCAAAAGAAAAAAATTGTGCCGTAGCTTTCGAGAGTTTCTAGCAAAAAACGGCAATTTTGTTCATGTGACGGCCGCGATTAATTTAGATTATTATTGAGACAAGCATGGCGAGATATGAAGCATCTGACGTGGTCCCAGACGCCCCTCGTTTGTGAGACACATAGAGTGTTTGTTTTATTGAGCCAAATGGAGGGAAATTCTTGGAATTTGGATAGTGTGCTGTACTGAAAACAGGAACTGGTTCACTGACCATCACAACATTGAGTGAAATACTTCAATAAGACATTTTAAAAACATGGCTGTATGGTCAACCACATTCTTGAGATTCATAAATTATCCAGTTATCCTAGCAGTTCAAGTACAATATTGGGAAGAAAGGTAGGATCGGGGCCAAATATTCCAGCTCGGCCCGACCCAGGCCTGTGGGTATTAAACCTGACTTGAGCCCAACTAATTAACTGGATTAGCAGGCCCGAGCCTAAAATTTCATATTTTATTCAGGAGTTCTTTGAATTTCACTAATACAGTACTAGTATATATTTTTTGTAAACATATATTTATTTTAAAAAAAAGTTAGCAATAGAAAAGACCTACCCAAACGTAATGATTGATATTTAAGGCCTGACCCGAATTTAAGGTCAGGCTTCAGATTTTAGCTCTAATTGGGAATGCAATTTACGAATTTATTTAATTGGTAAATATATCAGTATATAGACTAAATTATATATATTTAAATATAGGAGAAAGTCGGGTTGGGTAAAGTAAGACAAAATGATAAGTCGTCTCAAGCCACAGAGTCAGCACTGGGCTAATCCAGTAATCACGACGCTTCAACCGTGCCAAACTGCGAAAAATCATAACGAAATCAACCAATCTCACAGTACAGTAGTATGATAAAACTGTAAAACGAAGAAAATATATTTACCATCTCCTGGTTGTATGGTTTCTACGGTAACTCCCATTTTTCACCGATGTAAACAAACAAAAATATAAAATTAAGAATATTCCCGAGTCAGACGAACGAAGCAAACCGTGGTCGCGCAAGAAAGAGTGGTCCGATAAGAAACTGAGAAAAAATAACCGGCGTGACGAGCTTTTTTCTCCCGCGTCATCGCATGCTTCGTTGATTTAAAAACGAAAACGTTATATTCGCGGGTATCTTTTGGAAAAATCTGGAAAGAGTCAGCCGGATATCTGTTTCAGATTCATGGAATTGATAACGGAGGAATTTGCGACGAGTCGTTTTCCAGCAATCCTCTCACATATAATTATTCTCCATGCGGAGTAGTCAGAGGTGTGATGACGAGCGAAGCCAGCCGCCGAGTTTATGTTGTAATATAATTATATTCATTTATAATGAGTAGAACGCAAGTTGAATTTTCATATTTATCCAGGGGATGGAAACGCCGGTAAGACGGCTAAATCAAGTCCATGCATTTGAAAATAAGGACTCGAGGATTGCTGGACTCCTCGCCGCGTAGGGTGGATCACGTAATCGCTGGTCGGTTACGGCTTCCCCTACAATCAAGTCCGTGCGCCCGGAAACAATTAACTAACTAATCCCATAGCCGACGTGGAATGGTAACCGGACGAGAGACCGTGGCTCACCATGTGGTTAAGCCGTCTTATCGGCTTCCTCTCCCTATGAAAATTATATAAATTCCAACCTAAAACAAATAACCGATATGACTGGTAACCGGGCGAGAGACCGTAG